>KV723973.1:22637-45474 GCA_000500205.2 Phytophthora lateralis | reverse complement strand
AGTCCGTTGCGCTGGGTGTGCAAGGCTGTTGCAGAAGAGCAGCAGTTCAGGTTCGGTGCGTCGTCGCTATCCCCCAGTCAGCGTCTGACATTTTTGCTGTTCGGACCGGTCGTTTCGATCTTCACTCCCATCCAACTTCAAGCAGTACGAACCTCACAAGACAGCATGCCTCACAAAAATCCTGCGCGGTGCGGGGGTTTCTGTCCGTTGTTGCCGAGCTAGACCCGCCACCTCGCATCAACTGAGCGTCCAGTATCAGCTGGAAAGCTTTGGCCTTCTCACGCTCGACGTGTGTCGCGAAGCCTCGAGTTCCCAGCACTACTCTCGCCATCGCTCACTTTCCGAATTGCAGCGCATTTGCAACTACTGCTCCACCTCATACCGAAGGATTACCAACCAACCTACCAACTGACACCATGAACATCAAAGGCCTCTTCGCGCTTGTACTTGTGACGTTCGTGGCCGTCGCCAACGGCGAAGCAGCCGTACAGGAAGCTGACCCCGTGGCGCGAGAGCTGCAAGTCATCAACTTTAGCTCGAAGCTGGCCGTCGCCATCAACGCCAAGCGCGCCGAGAAAGGCCTCAAGGCCGTCTGCATTAATAAGAAGCTCATGAGGGCGGCGCAGGTCCTGGCGGACGACATGGCCACGAACAGCTTCGTCAACACGCGCGGCTCGGACGGGTCGATGCCCACGTCGCGCTACAACGCGCAGGGCCTCAAAGCGGCCAGGTCGGCGGAGCTGGTCGCCGCGGGTCAGACCTCGGTGGACGCCGTGGTGACCACGTGGATCAAGTCTGCCGGCGCGTACCTGTACAGCGACCTCAAGTTCATCGGCCCCGGCTACAGATACGACAGCACCAAGCTGTACAAGCACTACTGGGTACTCGACATGGCCAACGCGGACGGCGAGGGCTGTGCGTGAAGAGAGTGTCGGCATCTGATCTGCTTGAACGAGCTGGGCAAAGGCCATCGTGCTAGTGACAACCTACCAACGTTAAGCTTAGTTTAAATCACCACTCACGTCGTGGTTATATCAACAAGCGTGTCTACAGTCTGAGAGTTACGTCTAGCACATACTTCCAAGTGGTTTTAACGTTTTGACCCACTCATTCATGTATAGCGGTTGCACCCTGTCAATGCTGTTTTCGCTGTCCCAAACAGATAGTAGCGCCTTGGCTCCTACAGCTTGCCATAATTACTCATCTGTACGGCCCTGTGTAGTTAGTGATTCTCCCGCGATCTCCTACAACTGTGAAGCCCTCTCACTGTTCGAACGGATACCGCACGCAGATCTTACGACCCTTCGCGTGACCCGGTGACACCGCTGCACACGTGGACACATGTAACGAGACCAATACATGTAGTGTCAGACGCTGACTCAGAGCCCACACTGCATCAAGAAGAGAAGATGTGAGTGTGGTCGACACAAGTGAAATCGGGGCAGTTGGGCTCGATATCCACGCTGATTCAGCAACAAGGACCTGATTTCTTTGGCCGCTACATGTACCGGTGTATTGATCTTGCCTTGAAGTTACCGGTACCCGCCCCCATACTAGAATTCACTTTGAATTTCACCCGCGCGTGATTTGTAGTTGGCTCCTCTGCGTCAATCCGCAGCCGCAAGTGCCGCACGACACTTTCGATGTGCAGCGGAATTTTTCAAGATCTCGCGGCCGAGGTGAAGACAACGCCCAACAGCGTTGTACATGCCAACCTATTGTCCTTTGCTTCATCGCCACACTTGCAAGTACTAATACCTGTACTCTCTTAAGCTACATGACGCAGCCATGGACTTCTTCTAATGCGTGGAGATCCACGGCATTACAGTGTCATGTTAATACGAACCTGATTTAGGGAGCTTTTCTGCTGGATCATGGGCTTTGCAGGGGAAAAATCATGCCTGGGACTCTCAGTGAGAGGCTCCTGTACGCTGGCCACACTCTCACTCTCCAATTTGCTACGCGACTGCGACAACCTCCTCCAAGGGCAAGAAACCAAGCACTTCACACGATGAACATCAAGAGTCTTTTCGCGTTCGCTGTCGTTGCTCTCGTGGGCATGGCCAACGCTGAGCCTGAGCACGCCGCCCGTGAGCTGCAGGTTGCCGACTTCAGCAAGCAGCTGCTGAACGCCGTGAACGCCAAGCGCTCGGAGAAGGGCCTCGCTGCTGTCTGCATCAGCACCAAGCTGGCACGGGCCGCGCAGGTCCTTGCGGCCGACAACGCCAAGAACAACAAGGTGAGCACCAAGGGCTCGGACGGCTCGACCCCGACGACGCGCTACGACGACGCGGGCATCGAGACCGCTCAGTCTGCTGAGCTCGTGGCCGCTGGCCAGAGCACCATCAACGCCATCATGAAGACGTGGGGCTCGAACGCGTACCTGTACAGCGATTTCAAGTTCATCGGCCCTGGCTACGCGTACGACAAGACCAAGACGTACAAGCACTATTGGGTTCTGGACTTTGCCAACGCCGACGCCGAGACCTGCGCCTAGAGCGCTGCCTACTGCTAGCAAAAAAAAACATGACCGAAAGCAGTAGTCGATAATCCTGTAGTAAATGCAAAACAAACTTACAACTGTAGCAGATACCGTCGTATTGACCTCACCGAATCAGCGCAGCGTTCGTCGTCGACTCGAAAGGTCATGTTACACACGCTTCAAAGATACTTCTTCCGATTTGCCTCGTCACTTGTCAGTCGCAGCGCCACATGAAGTTCTCCGCAGAAGACAGCCAGGCCGCCATGGATAGACCCGCTACGTTAATATTTAGGACGCCTTCTTGTGCTCGCGTAGCACGACCGACCACGCAAGCCGCGTGCTGCAACATGGACCTCCTCTTTGCTGGCTGAGGTCTAAGGAAACGCACACCAATTGCGTCGTGACGCCGGAAACCCGAACACCTCGCGCATGTTCGTCCAGCCTTCATCCATCGAAATGAATGCATGAACCTCTCCATCTCCAGTCGGTTCTGGTGATCATGAGCTTTGCTTGCGCGTTTCTCAGCTGCAGTAAAGGCTCCTGTTGCCGCACTCGAGTCATCCCGAGAAAATCTTTAGACTCTCTCATTCTCCAAATTGCAGCGCAATACCAAGCCTCCTTTCTCCACTCCAAGCGAAGTACCAGAAACCACCATGCAGGGCATGCTCGCACTCGTTCTCGTGGCTCTCGTCGGGTCGGCCAACGCCGTCGACGTCTCGCGTGGGCTCCAGGTCGCTGACTACAGCTCCAAAATGCTCAATGCCGTGAACGCCAAGCGCGCCGAGAAGGGACTGAGCGCGCTCTGTATCAACACCAAGCTGGCGCAGGCGGCCCAGGTCCACGCCGAGGACATGGCCGCCAAGAACTTCATCGGAACGTCGAGCTCGGACGGATCCACCCAGACGGACCGCCTTGAGGCGCAGAACCTGACTGTGACTGCTGCTGCCGAGCTCGTCGGTGCTGGTTACACGTCCGTGGACAGCATGGTGGCGTCTTGGCTCAAGGCCTCGAGCGACTACATCTACGCCGACTACCCGTTCATGGGCCCCGGCTACAAGTACGACAAGACCAAGCAGTACAAGCACTACTGGGTGCTCGACCTCTCGGACGGCGAGGGTGAGACCTGTGCCTAGATCCGCAAGCTTAACACTGGGAGCACAATGAACGTAGTTATCCGAACATGCATTACGAACCTTGCCACCTAGCGTCTCTCATAGTTGACGAAACGCAACGCTAGTAGGCCCAGAACTCGCAGGATGACGATGATCAGCACGACGACCCCCATGTTGCGCAGCAACTGGTCGTGGCGAGCACCGAATGTGTATTCCACGTAGTCCTTGACGGTCGAGAACGTGAGTGTGACAGGAGCGTTGAGCAGCGCTCGACAACCAATGTCCGAATCGCCTGGTTCTGGGCAATCGGCGAACACGAGGGCAGCGAGCGCGCTGAACGAGTACCGCAGCGGGACGATCTGGTAGAGCCACTTGTACCCGGCAGGGATGGAGTTCACGGGTGGATTGAACCCCATGAAGAGGAAGCTGGCAGTGTTGACAACCACTCCGACCACCATAGCCAGCTCCGTCGTCGGGAGTGCGTAGGCCAGTAATTGACCCATGTAGACTTGCAGCAGCACAAGGAGCGCTGTGTTGACCCAGAAGAGCGTGCCGGATACGATCCCGCCCGTGAAGCCTACCATGGGATAGAAGATCACGGAGAAGAGCAGTGTGCTTGCAAGCACGTACGGTATCTCGACGATTGACCCGGCCATGAAGTACCAGAGCGCACTGTACGTCTGACCGGCGCGCTCTCGGTAGAAAGAAGCTCGCTCGCCCACCGCGACAGGCAGCACACCGAAGAAGGACACAATTCCGTTGAACCCCGTCGCGATAAACAGCATGCCAACACCAGCATTTGCACCAGCGTACGAGCCGTAATCTGCTTCGAGGAAGGCAACTCCAAAGACCAGCGCAAGTACCAACGAGATACCAGCACGCGTGATGTTGTAGGACGCCGTTCGCCAGTACGACCTGAAGCTGCGCTGCAGCAACAAGTGAAGCTGTACGAGTGGCCCCGCAGCACGCTTTCTTGCGAACGTCAGCTCAGCGTGGTCTTCTGAAGGACGCGCAACACCGGGCTCTTGCATCGCAGCCTCTAGCTGCCTCTGGAGCTTGCTAGCCTTGAAAATATCCGCAAAGTCCATACCCGTCGAACTCTTACTGCCAGTGTTCACTCCCGCTCCGATGCACTCAAGCATCCACGTGGCTGGATTAGCTTCCGGCTGAAGAGGAGCGACACCAGGAAGTTCCTCAAAGTACTGCACCAGATCGCAGCAGTTTGGACCGATACCGCCGAAGTAGACTGCTCGGCCACCTCGCTGCAGCAGCAAGACGCTATCAAAGAGCGAGAAGACCTCAGCCGACGGCTGGTGGATAGTGGTGAGCACGGTTCGACCCGAACGCGCCACTTTCTGCACGCCTTGCATGATGGCTTTCGCTGCAGCGGCATCCAAACCGCTAGTGGGCTCATCAAGGAATAGGATGCTGGGTTGGGCAGCAAGCTCCACGCCGACCGTAAGCCGCTTGAGCTGCTCCATCGATGCCCCGCGCACGATTCGATCAGCAACGGGGTGAAGGTCGAGCAGATCCAAACACTCACGAACCGTGTCCTGCTTGACGCTGTTCGGGACCTCTGCCGGTTGGCGAAGGAAGGCGCTGAACGTAAGCGCTTCACGAAACGTGGCGCCTTCACAGTGCACGTCTGTTTGCTCGCAGTAACCAGTGCAGCGACGCATTGCCAAGTCTGTAGCTGCGTAGCCATTAAGTAAAATGCGCCCGCGCACCGACCCTCCTGGCTTGCGGTGTGCGATGACGTCCATCAACGTGGTTTTCCCAGCCCCAGAAGACCCCATGAGCGCAGTCATGAACCCTGGCCGCGCAAATCCCGAGACGCCTTTCAGAATCTGTAGCGTGTCCTCTTGTGTATTATTTCGACTCGAGGTCTCTTCTTGATTCTCCGCGTCGCTATCAAGGTTGAGGTGGTGTGGCATCGGAACCGAGTACCAGATATCCTCAAACGCTAGCGTCACAGGAACAAACTTGTGCTTATAGTCTTCACCACGAACGTAACGCTGGATGGTGATGTCCACCGAGTCCGTCCCTCGCGGGGTCTTAACCAGTCCGTACGAACTGTCGTTTGCGTGTTGCGACTTGGTCGTGCATTGAGCAGCTTCAACTTCGGCATCCGCTGATACGCCAGCGTTTCCATCCTCGGGACCTTCGAAGCGTCGATGCTCGAGAGCCCACACGGCAAGGATCAAGAAAAGGAGATAGCAACCGGCAATGAAAACCATACTGAGATCCACGTACTGCTTGCTTGTTGGTACGTCGAACAACGATAGGTAGTACTCTCCCATGGTGCCTCCGGACAAAGTACAATAGTCGACACCTCCGTAACTGCAGACATCAAAGCGTGGCGCTCTGAACTGGTTCACGGCGAGTCCACGGATGCCCCAGGCCACAGGGCTCGCCCAGTACAACCAAATGAGATAGTTGGGTATCTGATCTTTCGGGATAGCGAAGCCCGAGAACATGACGAAGAAGAGTACAGACAGCATTGCCATTGGCATCGCCACATTCATGTTGGGAGTGAGCGCCACCAACAGGAAGTACCACGCACCGAAGGCCAGACTGGAGAGAAACACGATCGCCTCATAGCGCACGAAGATCTCAACGTCGGGCACAAACCCGCAGAGCCAGTAAATTAGCGATCCAAACACGACAGCTTCGAACAGCGCCACGGGTATATGGCTCAGCGTGCTAGCAAGCACGAATGAAGACGACCGATAAAAATTGGCTCGACGCTGACGGTAGAAGATCTCGCGGGCCTCGAACAGTGTAGGGATTTGTGCTGCCTGGCCCAAGGATACGAAGAAGATCACTGAAAAGACCACGCCCATGACCACCTGCACGTCAGTAGCCTCAAAGTTGTAGAATGTGCTTGCGTAAAGCAGCCCCATGACCACCGTCATCACCGCTCGCCCCACGACGAACGCGACATTGCGACTGAGGACAAGCATCTCACGACGAACAAGAGTCGCTGTGCTCGCCACGAAGCCTTGTTGGAATTCAGGGATAGCCTCCATGTACGCGTGTGAATCTTTCACTGCACTCGCATCCATTGGCATCTCCAGTTGTTGCAGCTTACGTTGATGGATTGAAGACGCCGAAAACACTGCCGCGAACTCCTCCACAGTACGGGGCGGTCCTTGATTTGAAGTCAGCGTTTGGTACCGAACTTGCTCGTCGGTGCCCAGATCCATCAAAAAGTCTGCGAAGTCGCGTCCTGGCGGGCAGTAGAAGCCGAGAGATTCAAAGTAACCCCGAGCCTCTTGCACGGGACCATGGTAAGCCACACGCCCACCCATCATCAGCAATAAATCGTCAAACAGTTCGAAGACCTCAGGGGCTGGCTGTAACAGTGCAGCAACAACTGTTTGACTGAAGGAGTGAGCACGACCTCGCAATGTGGAAACGATGTCGAAGGCTGCAGCGCTGTCGAGCCCCGTGGTGATGCTGTCCAAGAACAGCGCGAGCTTGAACCCGACCAGCATTTCTCCAGTCGTGACGCGCTTGCACTCCCCACCGGACACACCGCGCTGCAAGTTGCCGCCGATGATCGTACTTGCGCAGTGCTGCAGGCCAAGCAGCTCCAAGGTGATCTGCGGCAGGTGACGCAGTAGTGAACGTGCTGTCGTCTGTGCATCTGCGTTGTCCTCTGCCCTTGCTGCATGACTCAACAGCTCGCTGACATGTTTCTCAAAGTACGCGGTGCTGCACGTGTGCGCGAACTCGTGCATCTCACGTACCGTGAGCGTGGACAAGTGCAAGTCTTGCTGCGGTACGTAAGCTGCAAACTGCGGTAAGCGGCGCACCAGTGATTCACGAGACTCATCGTTGTACCTCACGTCGCCTTCAACGGTGATACCTCCTCCTTCGACGGGGAACCGACCGCTCAGCAATTGTAGCAGCGATGACTTCCCCGATCCCGGTTGACCCAGTACTAGCGTCATGGTACCCGGTTTAAAGACACCCGAGACGTCTCGGAGAGTGTACCGGTTGGTGTCCTGACCATCTCGCTTCAAGATTGATAGGCACTTGGTAACCGCTCGACGACACACGGTCGGCAGCGTCGGAAGCTCCGAAATGGCTACACCCGTTACGTCTTCATGAACGGCGGGTGTCGCCACCGAAAGCGAGAGATTGTGCACTCGGATTTCCATCCGAGGAAGCGACTGCCCTGCAGCGAGAAGGAACTTGTCTGCCACAAACCGGTGGAACGCGTCGGGGCCTGCAGCCAGGAACGCGCTTGCCGAGGTGTCGGGAGCCGATTCTGGTTCATGTTCACCGCTTGGTTTGTCACTGTCTCCGCCACTTGCCATATCGAAGATCGGACATGCAAACGCGACTTGGACTGCTGGCGGTGATTTCGAAAGTGATCGAATGACGTGCTGGAAGATCGAAAGCCCGAGCAGTCGATGGGTGGACTCCGACGCAAAGTCTCCGCTACCCCAACTGCAACAATTTCATGTTTTGTCAGCGTCAAAAGGCATAAACACAAATAAAAAGGCACAAACTGGATCAACAGATACTTCAAGTACCTGGTGAATAACTCGTGTATCTCTGTCAATTACCTTCCAACTGCCGCAGATTGTTCGCATTCCCTGGAAGCATCGTACACAACATATCTGCACATTCTTCGTCGGGTGTTGCGGGGCCGCGTTAACAAGTGCAGACGCATTCGAGTAGAAAGTCCTTCATTGGTAGCGCGACTTACTTCGTCAGCGCATTAGCTGCGCGACAACTCTACGGGGCCTTTTCGCTCGTCTTGTCCTTGGTCGCCTTGTCCAAGTCCTTCTTCTCGTCCTTCTTCTCCGTGAAGCCTACCTCCTCCGACTCTTTGTACTTAATCTTGTTGTTCACCAGGTTGTGCAGCGCAATCGTACAGCGGATGAGCGACGACAAGTAGATCACCTACAGAAACAAAAGTAACAAATACACTAATCGTCAGAAATGTCCTCACGCCCACCTCTCGCTAAATATCCACGTACAAAGTGCATGTCGTTGGTCTTCATGAACATGGAGCGAACGAGCTCCTCGACGTTCAGATTGGGCAGCAGGTTGAAGATGGTCTGCATGTTGTAGATGATCTGGTGGTTGGGCGGCAGTCGTCCGGCCACGACGTTCTCGAGATACGTCTTCATCTCCTCTAGCCGCTCTTTGAGGCCGTTGAGCGCCGTCATCTTGTGCTTCACCTGGCCGGCCAGCGAGCTTACGGACGGGTCATTGATGTCGCGCAGCAGGTGCTCGACGCCGACCTCCTCGGCCTCATAAGCTCCTACCGTGGACGTAATGTGCTTGAAGACGCGCTTGATGGCCTTGCCGTCCTCCTCCACCTCCTCCACAGAGCCATAGGCCGTGGTGGGCAGGCCCTCCACGCTAGGACGCACGTCGCAGATGACCAGCACCGGGTTGGGGCAGTAGCGACGGAACAGGTCGTCGATGTCTAGGTCGGCCTTGCGGATCTTGGGGCCCGAACTGTAGAAGCCCACGATGCGCTCCTTGGCGTTGATCTTCTTGAACATCTGGTACATGTTCTCCAGGAAGTCGTGGTCCAGATACCAGATCCCGGGGTTGCGCAGGTCCTCGTCGAAGGGCACAGCGAACGAGTTGGTGATGTCGCACTTGCCGTGGAACGTCGAGCCCAGCAACACGCCCACCACGCGCTTGCTCGTGTCGCGCGCCACGCGGTTGTAGTGGTCCACGATGCTCAGCAGCACCAGCGGGTGGGTCACCACCTCCTCGGGCAGCTGCAACTTGCTGTGCGTCGGCACCGTCGTCTCCGTCTTCTCGGCCGCCATTATCACCGATATCTTCCACTTTACGTGCAGCTCCGGATAAAAATCTTCCCCCTCTGAAGTAAGGTTAATGTGGTGCACACTAATTCGCGAAGTTGTTTAATTAAGTAGCACGCTGTAGTGTTAGTGTACGGATACACAACTTGTAGTTCCGACGTCATTGACGATGCCTGCGACCTCCTCGACGGTGCGCGCCATCTACCGCTGTCTGCTGCGCGACGCGCGCGAGCTGCAGTGCACACCGCACTTCAACGTCCGCCGAGGACTGCAGCTGGAGCAGTGGGGCAACGGTGGCTTCGTGAAGCCGCTGTCGGAGAAGGAGAAGAGTGACGACGCGAGGGTGCTCACGTCGCTCGAGGAGTTCCAGCGGCTGCGGGACAACGCGCTACGCATGGGATCGCCCAATATAGACGTCGCCAAGAGCATTCAATTGGTGTTCCGAGAGAATTCGCAGCTGAACGACCCTAAGGTGACAAGTAAAGGAGTTGTGGGGGTGGAGGAGTGAAGAGCTGACTGTCTCTTGTGCAGGTTGTGAGTGCGAAATTGGATGAAGCAATTGAGTGCGTGCAGTTGCAGTTAATGAGGGAAGGTGGATTGGGTTGTGATGTTTGTGTGCCATTGGTTTTGGATGTTGCAGAGCTTTGGGCGAACTGTCGGAGCAGCTTTTGCTGGCTCAGTGCTCGAGTGGTAGGCGTGCTGATTGGCCTTAGATGGGTTGCGGTTGCTTATGAGTGGAGCTTTCCGTTGCTGCTGCAGTGACTGTGACAAACGGCGTCCGTATTGAGGCGACGAGCAAGTACGTGGAGAGCCACAGCGAACCGGCCACCAACACCTACCGCTTCGCATACCGGGTAGCCATCACCAACCAAAGTAATTGTCCTTGCGACCTTGTCGCCCTGAGCTATGAAACTCATTACTCGTGGTGTAAATGTGTTTTACATGTAGACACGGACAGCTCGGTCCAGATTCTGGGACGCCAGTACACGTTCGAGAGCGAGAAGGGTCAGCGGATCGCGCTGCCTCGGAACTCGCCAGGCGTTGTGGGCGCTACGCCGGTGCTGGCGCCGGGCCAAACGTTTGAGTACGCGAGCGGAGTGGACATCGACGCTCCGCGCGGATCCGTCACGGGCTGTTTACATGCTTTGCGAAAGACGGAGGAGCAGGATGACGACGGAGATACCTTTGACGCGCTCGTGTCCAAGTTCGTTCTTCTGGCGCCGTCGGTGAACTAACAACAGGCGGGACTGATGAGCTCGCCCCATAGACGCTGGAGCGCAGTGCAAGTAGCGAGATGATTTGCTTCAGTGCTGCAAAGTCGCGAGGCGCGACTAAGCCGAAGCAGAAACATGAAATGTGCAACCCGTTGTCGACAATGATGTTTCCCATCATCGCGGCACCGCGAGGTTGTTGCTGCGGTGCCGTGGCCTGTGAATACCGTGGGCCTGTGTCAATGCTGAGGCATTGCCTGCAGCACGAGAACGCGAAGAAGTACTTGTATAGATCGTGCGCTGCTCCTATGGTAATGAAACTGGACCCGCTCTCGGATCGAAGACTTTGTACATGCCAAACTGCAATTTCTCTCCTGGCCTCAGAGAGCTTAGATGCACTGCAGACAACGTCGAGCTGTTGCTTTCATGGACTCCACACTCGTCTCTTTGCTCCTTCCATCCACCAAGCGCGTTGCTTACTCAACCAGCGCGTGGTACGTCGGGTAGTACATCTTAGACGCGACGAAGTCCTCTAGCGTCGCGCCGCGGCGGATCGTCGGCCGCAAGCCAGCAACGTCCTCCTCGATGGCAGTCTCGCAGACAGCCGTAGCCACCTTGAGCGACACGTCACGGATGTTCTCCACGGACGGGAACACCTGGCCGTTCGCAATCTCCTCCGGGGTCATGCACTGCGACAGCGCCTTGGCGGCCGAGTAGAGCATGCCGTCCGTCACACGGTTCGCCTGGATAACCGTCGCCGCCAGACCCACACCCGGGAAGATGAACATGTTGTTGCACTGGCTGATGTTGTACTGCGTGCCCTTGTACATCACGGGCGGGAATGGACTGCCGCTGGCGAAGACGCACTTGCCCTTGGTCCACTCGTAGGCCTGCTCGGCCGTGCACTCCGCCACAGACGTGGGGTTCGACAGCGGGAAGACAATCGGGTGCTCCGTGTGCTTGGCCATCTCCTCGACAGCCTCCTGCGTAAAGGCGCCAGCAGCAGCACTCAGACCCATGAGCATCGTGGGCTTGGCTTGCTTGATCACATCGACGAGACTCGTCTTGTCAGCGATATCCTTGCGAGAGAAGAACTGCTGGCCCGAGTTCAGCGAGTCGCGGGACTCACCAAGCAGACCATGCTGGTCGATAATGTAGAATCGCTCGCGAGCCTCCTCAGCCGTCATGCCCTCACGCAACATACCCTGCAGCAGCGTGGTCGCCACACCCAGTCCAGCGCTTCCGGCACCAAGAATGACAATACGCTGTTCCTTCAGCGGGATCTTGACACGCTCGCAAGCGCTCAAAGCGCCCGCCAGCACCGTAGCGCCCGTTCCCTGGATGTCATCGTTGAAGCAGAGCTGCTTGAGGCGGTACGCGTTCAGCACGTCCGCGGCGTGTTCGCTCGAGAAATCCTCGAACTGCACCAGCACCTTGGGCCAGCGGTGACGCACAGCACGCATGAACTCGTCCACCATGGACCAGAACGCCTCGCCCGTGAGACGCGGCTGCTGCACACCGAGGTAGTATGGGTCCTCCAGGAGCTTCTTGTTGTTGGTACCCGTGTCCAGCATCACCGGAAGAACCTTGCGCGGGTCAATGCCACCAGCGGCTGTGTACAGCGCCAGCTTACCAATAGGGATGCCCATACCGTTGGCGCCGAGGTCTCCAAGACCCAGGATACGGCTTCCGTCGGTGACCACGATCACCTCCACATCGTCGCAAGGCCAGTTGTGCACCATGGCGCCGAACTGACTGCGGTCGCGCGTGCTGAAGAACATACCACGCGGGCGGCGGAATAAGTGGCCGAACTTCTGGCACACCAGACCCACCGTCGGGGTGTACACGACGGGGGCTGAAGTTGAAGTTAACCAGACACAACTGTCAGTCGCAGCTACAGATGCAACAGCAGCATGAATACGCACCCATCTCCTTCATGTGCTTGATCAGAAGACGGAAGAAGAGCGTCTCGTTTCGGTCGTGCAGGTCCGTGAGGAAGCGGCTCTTGCTGAGAGGGTCCTTCTCCTGCGAGAAGGTCTCGTACAGCTTGGTGAGCTGCGCCTCCACCGAGAGGCGGCGCGGCGGCACCAGACCACGCAGACCTGGCGTGCATTAACACAGACAAGCAACGCAAAGTGAAGACAGGTTAGATGGGGATCGGGGGCATGCAGCAAAGCGTGCACACAGCATTGTACCGAGGCGGTCGCGCTCGACGTGCGGGAATCCCGTGCCCTTGTTGTAGAGCGGGTCGTGGACGATGTTGAGGCCCTTGAGGCCCGTCTTGATGGGAGGATTGTACTTCCGCAGCGTCGTGAGGTACGTGTCAAGCATGTCGTGCTCGGAGCCTGAGGGCTCGCTGGCCTCGTCCTCCTCCTCGTGGTCCTGGGTGGAGATGGGCGTCGAGAGGAAGCGCGCGTGAGCCGCGGCGGCCTGCAGGGAGCGCTTCTGGGTGCGTAATTGGCGCGCCAGCATTGTGCAGGACGGGCGTGGAGAAAACTGAACTTGGCTGCTTGGGCTCGGATTGCCGAATGACCAAGCAGACCGTCCAACAGCGAGTGTGTCAGCCTGGCGACGTTTATGTACGCCACACCAAGTATCCGGTTGAAGTCGCGCGCTATTGGTCAGCGACAGCCAGCTGCGATGGGAAGCTAAGGAGTCCGAGCGCACGCTTGAGACGTAGGAACGAAGCTGGCGTCGACTTGTCAGGATAAATTGTGCACTTGACGGTTGCTGCGAAGCAGCAGCGCAATTCACCGACTGATCACGTGGCAGTGATTTACCGGTAGTGTCGAGAAATCTTGGCACAGGGAAACAACGATGCCAGCGAAGACGCAGTTTGCAATTCTCCTGTGCAGCGAACAGAGACTGCTCGCTCAAGAGCAGTAACGACTGCCACACACCACACAGCGCCCGTGGCGATTTCCCAGCTATTAATCGTTTTTTCGCGACCTCAACGCTGTGCCAGGCAGCACCGCCCATTGCCACCAATTGCCAGAGCGATTCACTGTCGCTACTCCTTGCCAGCGGCGTGAGTGCAGCGACCACCACCCACCAGTCAGCAGCAATGATCCCGCCACCGCCACCAACGCTGCCGGAGCTGATTAGAGCTGAAAACGCAGCAGCTCGATCACCGACGCGCACATCCAAACACCCCAGCACTCCGGCTTTAATGTACACAACACCAACTGTGTTTTCAACACCAGATATAAGTGCACCACCCAACAAGTTTACAATTCCACATTTATGCGAAATGTCGGCGGCGGCGTAAATCACAAAAGTGGCATAGTGAATCCAAGTAGTTGAGCCGCACGTCATCCGCACTTAACCCATGCATTCAGCCAAAAAAAAATCCTCTCTTCGCTCATTTGGCAACAAGCAGCTTGAAGAAAAAGATCACGAGCGACACTCATAGTATGGCGACCGACAGCGCGTTCACGGAGGCTGGCACGAAGGCGGGACTGGAGGCCTGGCGCATCGAGGATCTGCAGCCTGTGCGTGTGGCGGCCGCCGACCAGCACAAGCTGCACAGCGGCGACAGCTACATCTTCCTCAAGACCAGCGAGGCGACGACGTACGAGCGCACGACGCCGCGCCAGTGTCCCCCGCAATACAATGGCTAACTCTCATATGTTGCAATCTTTCTGCTGCAATTGCCAGCGGACTCACGTGGCACATCCACTTCTGGCTGGGCAAGGACACGTCGGCGGACGAGAGCGGCGTGGCCGCCTACAAGACGGTGGAGCTTGACGACGCGCTCAACGGCGTGCCCGTACAACACCGCGAGTGCGAGGGCCACGAGTCGGTGCGTGCAGCCGCTTTCGTTCTCTCTGGGAATACGTCCTGACGTGGCAGTTGTGGCTTTTGTAGGACCTGTTCCTGTCGTACTTCAAGGCCACAGGTCTGCAGTACCTGGAGGGAGGCGTGGCCAGTGGATTCAATGAGGTCAAGCGCGACGAGTACGTGACACGTCTGTACCGTATCAAGGGCAAGCGCACAGTGCGCGTGCAGCAGGTGCCGCTGCAGAGCTCGTCGCTGACGGTGGACGACGCCTACGTGCTCGACGCTGGTCTGGAGCTCTACGTGTACGCCGGCAAGGAGGTCAACCGGCTGGAGAAGGCCAAGGCGCTCGAGTTTGTGAGCAAGACCAGGGAAGCCCGTGGTGGCCGTGCCAACGTCACGTTTATTGATGAGGAGCCGGAGGACAAGGCCTTCTGGGCGGTTCTTGGAGGCTTTGTGACTGTGACGCGCTCGGCTGAGTCGGACGAACACCACGAAAACGCGGCCAAGAAGAGTACGACGGTTCTGCGCGTGAGCGGGTCCACGGACGAGAACCTGCAGGTTGCGAACGTGACCCCGTCGTCGGGTGTGCTTACGAAGGACATTCTGAAGACCGAGGATGTGTTTATTATTGACGTCGGCAACGAGGTGTTCGTGTGGGTGGGCAAGACTGCCTCCGAGAGCGAGCGCAAGAACGCTCTGACTGTCGCGGTGCACTACCTGAAGAAGGAGGGCCGTCCGTCCCACACGCCCATCACCCGCGTTGTGGAGGAGGGCGAGACCCCGCTGTTCACGGGGCTGTTTAAGGCGTGGACTGAGCCTAAGGTGCTTCAGTTCGGCTTCCAGCCTAGCCAGGGTGTTGCCAAGATGCAAACTGACAAGGAGGTGGACGTGAAGACGTTGCTGAAAGCGGCCTCTCAGTCGGAGGAGGACATTGGCGTGGACCCGAACGGCGACGGCCAGCACGAGGTCACAGTGTGGCGCATTGAGGACCTTGAGAAGGTTGAGGTACCGAAGGAGCAGTACGGTCACTTCTACGATGGCGACAGCTACATCGTGCTGCATGTGGTGACTCCCTCGAATGGCAAGCCTACGCAGGTGATTTACTTCTGGCAGGGCCGCTCGTCCACGACGGATGAGAAGGCTGCGTCTGCTCTGCTGTCCACCTTCTTAGATGACAGCCTGGGTGGCTCTCCTGTCCAGGTCCGTGTTGTGCAAGGCAAGGAGCCGGCACACTTCCGTGCGCTGTTCAAGGGTACGATGATCGTGCACGCTGGTGGCAAGGCTAGTGGCTTTGCCAACCGCGACGACGAAGACTCCTACGACACGGACGGTGTTTCCTTGTACCAGATCAAGGGAACCAACGCCAAGAACACCCTGGCGGCCCAGGTGGATGAGAAGGCCTCGAGCCTTACTTCTGGCGACTGCTTTGTCCTGGTGACCCCCAGCAAGGTGTATGAGTGGCAGGGATCTGGAAGCAGCTCTGCTGAGCGCGAGGTTGCGTCCAGCATTGCCTCGATCCTAAAGAAGAGCCGCGAGACCGAGATCGTTGAGGAGGGCAGCGAGTCGGACGAGTTCTGGGAGTTCCTCGGTGGTAAGGGCGAGTACGCTAAGGCGAAATCGACTTTTGAGGCTCCCCATGAGCCCCGCCTGTTCCAGTGCTCGAACGCGTACGGGTACTTTGACGCGCGCGAGATCTTCAACTTCGCCCAGGACGACCTCAACACGGATGACGTGTTCCTCCTGGATACGTACACGACTTTGTACGTGTGGATCGGCTGCGGTGCCAACGAGCCCGAGAGACGCGAGGCCATGGCTCTTGCTGAGAAGTACCTGGCAGTTGCCAAGAGCGACGGCCGTGGTGAGGGTACCACCATTGTGGCGGTGCACTGCAACGGCGAGCCGCTCATGTTCACGAGCAACTTCCTGGCATGGGACAACGAGTTCTTCACGAAGGACAAGTTCCTGGACCCTTACAAGACCCGTCTCCAGAAGCTGAAGGAGGAGAAGGGGAAGAACGCTCCCAAGGACCTTCCTGGTACGATCACTAACGAGAGCATTCGCGAGAAGGAGACGCCTCCGCCCGCTCCGGTAGCGACGAGAGCTATCCCCGTTCTGCCGACGGAGGCGCCGGTCCCCAAGGCTGCGCCTATTTCTCCGAAGGCCACCCCCAAGGCCGCGCCAATCTCTCCGAAGGCTGCCCCTGCCGCCGTTCCTGTTTCTCCGGCTAAGGCCACTGGCCGTGCGGGTGAAACTTTCACGTTGGAGCAGCTGAAGGCTGGCGTCGAGGGCATCGACATTACTTCGAAAGAGGTAAGCGTAGATCACTGCGGCTGCACAATCTTGTAGTTTGTCTCACACCTTTGGCTTGTTTCCTGTCACAGATCTACCTCTCGGACGCCGAGTTCCAGACCTTACTGGAAATGAACAGGGCCGAGTTCGCGCAGCTCCCTAAGTGGAAGCAGCAAGCCAAGAAGAAGGACGTCGGCCTCTTCTAAGCTGCTCGTCCCAAGTGACACAAGTGCGAGCCTCTGTTCATCCGCACTGCGATGTGAAAAGTTCTATCCTTTCATGAAAAAGAAGTAACGAAATACTACATGCAACTTCATCATGTCATTTACCATCGCGACGCAACAACATTACAATTCCATACTGAAAGCAAATGAACTTTCGAGCACTTCGTATCAGAACGCAATGTCGTCGTCTGTGACGCAGCAGGTGGGCCCAAAGCTCGCGCCTTTCACGCCCAGCGGCGACGGAGTGCTCGAGCACGCGCTGGACCTGCTGGCGCTCTCCAGCGACGACGTGCTCTTCGATTTGGGCTGCGGCGACGCGCGGATCCTGGTGCACGCAGCCGAAAAGACCGGCGCTCGGTGCGGCGGCAGAAATAATTGATTCAATATCCTACAAATTTCTAAGCCATTTACTGTGTGGGTCTGCTGAAGATGTGTCGGCGTCGAGTACAATGAGGAGCTGGTGAAGCGAGCGCAAGCACGCGTCGAGGTATGTATAATACGCGGACGTCCGCTACGAGGCTGTCAACCCCTGATGAAGTGGCTTTTTGTGTTGCAACAATTGCAGGAGCACGGAGTGGCAGAGTTGGTGGATATTCGGCATGGTGACGCACTGGAAGTGGACCTCACACCGGCTACAGCGTTGTTCCTGTACCTCGTTCCTCAGGTGAGTGGGATTCGAGGCGATGTTGAAGTGGTGACTTCGCTAACCGATGTGTCTATGGCGGCAGGGGATCAAAATGCTGCTGCCGAAGTATATGTTGCTTTCCTCGTATGTAGATCTTGTGCAGCAGGTTTAACCACTTTGCTGTTTTGATGGACAGATTGGAAGAAACACGGCGACTACGCGTACGCATCGTGACGTATGTGTTCTCCGTCCCAGGCTGGAAACCCGACGACCAGCGCAACTACAAAGGCACCAAAGTAAGTTTCTCACTAGCTGTGCTATCATGTCTGGATCTGACACCTTGCCATTGTATATTGCTGTCAGGTCTACCTGTACAATTCCCCTCCTGAGCAATAAGCCTGCAAAACATCCATGTTAATTGAAGTCACTCCAGCTTGCAACTCCCAAAGTCCGCAGCGGTCAACGGTTTCCCAAGCCACCTAGTCTGCCATCGATTGTTCATTTTTGTTTCTGTTGCTTCTGCCAGCTCCAAAGAGTATTATCTTCACTGTGCCTCCTTGAAGTCCCAGCCACGCGCGACCTTCAGCAGCTTAGAACTGACGGTTCTTCATCTCCTCCTGGATGGCGATGGCCGACGAGTACGAGTTGGCAGCGTACGTGGCGAAGTTCTGGTCCTTGGAGTGCGTGGTCACGATGTACTGGCGAGGAACCTCCGGGAAGCCCTCGGGGCTCGTGTACTGGTGGTGGCGGTGGAAGCCTGCCTTCTTGTGGCCAGGCAGGTCGTCCTCCAGCCGCCACTTGGCGCCCTCGGCCAGCGTGGATAGGTGCGCCTGCAGAAACACGGGCGTGAGTGGACCATTGCAGAGACGAAGAAGAAGATAATACGCACCAGAGTCTCCTCCTCGCCCTTGAACTTGGGCGCCATGAGATTCGCGATGAACTCGCCGACCGGGTTGCTCGCCATCTTTGTCCTGCGAATTCTGCACCGCTCGTCGAGTTTTACTACGTTTCAGAGGGTTTCTGGGGGTACAGCAATTTAAATAGGTTTTGACAAGTTTGTATTCATGGCTCTATTTTTGTATGACACAAAATTTGTCTTCATGGCTACCTGAGCTTTTAGTCCCAGGCGGACGAGCCGCCAAAGCCCACGTCCGGCGTGAAGTTGAGCTGCGTGAGATCCACAGGCTTGGCCTGCGCGCTCTTGCTCTTTTTGGGCTTCTTGAACTGCTTCACAGCCACCACGCCGCTTGCGATTTCCTTGGGCTGCCGCTGGTCCTTCTTTTTGTCCTTCCGCTTCTTCTCCTTCTTCTCAATCTTTGCGTTAGCCTTGTCTTCTGGCTTGGATGCAGGCTCCACCTCCATTGGTGTAGGATCACTGGACTCGACCTGCTTCATGTGGCGCTTCACCTTCTTTTTCTCGGGCTCAGGAGCAGCAGTAACCACCGCCACCGGTTTGTCGCTCATGTGCTTCTTCTTGTGAGACTTTTTCTCTTTCTTTACTGGTTTCTCCACATCGTCGTTGTTCTCCTCCGCTGTAGACTTCTTCTCCTTCTTAACTGGTTTCTCCGCGTCGTCGTGGTTCTCCTCCGCTGTAGACTCTGTCGTGGACTTCTTGGAGTCCTCGTCGCGCTTCCGCTTTCCCCCGGCAGCCTTTTTCGTCTTGTCCGAGGGTTCCGGCTTCTTGTTCTTGAGCTTCTTCTCTACCTTAGGTGGCGCAACGTATCCGTGCACACGCTTGTCCAGCACGCGCGCAGCATCACGCACCACCAGACTCGGGAACAGCCGTTTCATCTTGAAGTTGTACTGCTTGTGCTTGGCGTCGAGGCGCTTCGCCTCCTTAATCTGCTGCTTTTCCTCCTCGGAAATGTCAGCCTTCTTGCTCGAGACCTTGCGCTTCTTTTTGTCATCCTCGGTATCACTCTCGCTATCCTCGCTGTTGTTGTCGTTATCACTGTCCTCATCGCTGCTGCTGTCGCTGTCCTCCTTGGCGGCAGCTTCCAGCTTCTTTCCAACGATGGGGTTGCCAATTAAGTTGAGCTGCCGCAGGTTCTCAAGAGAGCTCAGCGCCTCCAGACCTGCCCAGTCATCAATCTGGTTGTGACTCAACTCCAGCACCTTCAGGTTCTCTGCAAGATACAAGTAACCCAGTCAGATATCATCCACTCGAACCACTAGAAGCAAGAACAACTCGTTCCACTTACTCAGCTGCGCCAGGTGCGCCGGGATCTTCTTGATCCGGTTGTGCGAAAGTCGAAGCTCCGTGATCTCCGACAACTGACTCAGGTTCGGGATTTCCTCCAACAAGTTGTGCGAGCTACAGCAACCGACACCGAAAACCGTCAGCCCATCGCACCGCAACAAACTCAACAAAATCCCATCCACTCACATTGAAATCTTCTTGAGGCTCGGGAGTCCGTCCACTACACGCTGTGGGATCTCCGTGATGCGGTTGTTGCTCACAATGAGAGAGTTGAGCTCCTGTCCACACAAAAAAGACGCCATCATCAGCCCAAGCCAACCACAAACAGTTTCAGATACGCCACGCACCGGCAGCTTGGGCACCCAGTCCAGTGCAGAGATGGAGTTGTTGTTGAGCACGAGCGCCTTGAGCGTGCGAACGTTGCGCAGCACCTCGAACGGGATGCGCGTCACGTGGTTCTCGGCAGCGTTGAGGATCACGAGCTTCTTGAGGTGTTGGATCTCCGCCAGCCCGTCACCACTCAGCTTGTTGTCCGTGAGCTTGAGCATCGTCACGCGCGGCACAGACTTGAGCTGCGAGAGCTTGGACAGCTTGTTGCGGCTAAGGTCCAGCTTGGTGGCGTTCTCCAGCCCCTCGAGGCTCACGATCGTCTCGATGCCACGGCCCGTGAGGTCGATCTGCTGCCCGTCACGCTTGGAGATCTCGTCGCGGAACTTCGCCAGCTTCTCGGCCGTCAGCTTCTTGATGCGGCGCTTGCCGTCCACCTGCGGCTGCTCCCTCGCCATGGCTGCTACTGCTGGTACTGTAACTTGAGTGGCGATGGCTTGCCAGCCCCTGGTCACTGAAACGAGGAGGGTGATGCATTAATAGTGACATATGCTGCCATCATTTACGGACGTTGGTGCTGCACCAACAATTGAGGATGACTGCAAGAAGCAACGTAGGAGGGTCAACTTCACGCTGCTGCACTTGAGGTCTATCGACTGTTTTTGTTTGCAGACAGAGCAGTACTGATTAGACTCAAGCACTCCAGCAAGCGAAAATGTTGTCGCGTCTCGGAGGTCTTGTTCTTCGGCGCAGGGGTGGAGGGAGGCATTGAAAAAGAGCTGGACCAACGTTTGTCTTACATTTCATCTTCATCGTTTACCGTACGGAGGAACGCCGTCCCATTGTGGATCAACGCAACCTTGCGGCCGACTTCAACGTCGAAGTTGGTCGTAACTTGGCACAGCCGCCCGTCCGTGGTGACGAACTGAGTCAAGACTACATGCATACCGTGCTGTCACGTTGCCGCATGCGTGCCGTCACGGACACGAGCACCTTGAGGGTTTGCACTCGATGCACCGCGAACGAGGCGACGATCGTCCAGGACGAGGCACTTGATGCGTGACTGTGCACGTAGCAGATTGCCAGTCTCGATTGATTAGAGCACTGTGATTAGGATCGGTCGGTGCCCAAAGTTGACGCCTGCAATTCTGACGACGTATCCTGCAGCGGATGGAGTCATCGCGTAAAGTCACCAAGCACTTCGTAGGATAGCCGAGCGCGGCGGCAGCTGCAGCAAGAGGTAGCGCTTTTGCCGAGGTGCGCCCTTGACAGCTTCAACGTCATTACCAGCGCCAAAGTGACCGTTGCTTCGGGCTGCACTGTCCAACGAGCGTGAGCTTTCGGCACCGGTCGAAGAGCACAACACCGTAGAGCATGGGAACGATGACAGAGGCATGACCATCCGGGTGCTTGCACAGCGCGATCATCTCTTGCCGTGGTGGGTCCGACGCGCGAACCCGCTTGACGGGTGAACCAAATTGCCACGTTACATGTGTACTTATTTAATAGTACCCCAGTGTACCGGGAGCACTGTAACTCTGTATCCTACTCGTCCCGCGTTCCAGGAAGCGTCACAAGCAGCACCGAGGCGGAGCAGGAAACGGCGACTACCGTGACGGTCTCGGCGCTTCCCGATGCAAACCGTACTTCTACATAGAGAGAGCCGAGGGGGTCGCCCGATTGCTGTCTGTCGTCGTCGGAGCCGGAGACAGCGACCATAGCAACAGCAACAGCAAAAACAACAGCGCCGAACTCTCACACAACTCGCTCGGTCTAAAGTGGACAGCAACCGTTGCACCGCCTGCATTCTCCTCGCCAAGCTGTCGGATCAGCCGACGAGGCGGCGGACGATGCCAAGCACCACCAACACAGCCAAGCCTCTTGTCTCTTGCGCGCGTTCCCATCAGATTGGCCCAAGCTGTTTGCTGCCTGGCCGCGCTTCTCCGTCCAGACGGCGGCCACAGTGCCACTGTCAGTGGAGCCCATTCACTGTACAGTTATGGCCCCCATATTCGACAGGGTGGACCAAATCAGTTCTCACAATTCATCAAGTTTTCACGGACCCAATAGACGTTATAACAGTGTCCTATATAATATGTGTTGCAGGTTATTAGATGTAATTGGTACATTTATGATAATTACTCTGCATGAGTTGTCAGTCTGTGCACACAGCCCAGGGTGTCCGCTCCGCGTCTGAAATGGCGTACGATGTGCAACACCTAACCGTAGGGGAGAGCTGCGAGGCAACGACAGGCGCCAGGCAAAGCCGGGCGGCGCGTCCGCGCGTGGCCGTCGTTACAACTCACTTGAGCTCTTGACGACCAGCGCGCGCGTCTTGGTGCCAACAGACTCGCTACGACAGACGCGGCCGTTTCGTCGCCTCCCCGAGCTCTTCCGCACCGCAAACGCGACTCACGCAGCAGCAGCCTGATCACGCCAAGTCTCATTTGCCGACTCTCCACCAGCTCCGATAATGGTCGAGCCGCGCTACACGTCCGTCATGCGCAGCACGCGCAGCGGCAACTACTACAACGTGCCGATCTCGGCCGACGCGGCGCCTGAGACGGCCACGTTCTCCAGCTACGATGGCTTCGAGTACGAGGCCGTGGCCGCCGCCTGGGGCACCTCTACCATGCGTCGGCTGCCGGCCGTGGCCAAGAGCCGCGACCTCAACGCCGCGCTGGACGGCGTCGCGCCCTCCAAGGACCCGCACGCCTTCCAGCCGGCCTTCGCCTTCGACCTCAACAAGCTTGTGGCCTCGCTCACCAAGGGCTCGGCCGGCTCGAGCC
>KV723973.1:11679-22553 GCA_000500205.2 Phytophthora lateralis | reverse complement strand
CCCGCCACGCGACAGCGTGGCCGACGCGGCGCACTCTCGGGCGAAGAAGAGCTCACGCGCGCGTACGCGGCCCCGCCGAACAGCATCATCACCTACAGTCTCAACAAGCGTAAGCAGAAGCGGCTAGCCGCCAAGGCTCTGGCCGCCGCGTCCGTCAACGGACCCAACTACGAGGTGTCCGTGGCCGACGCCGG
The DNA here is from genome assembly GCA_000500205.2 of Phytophthora lateralis. Classification (NCBI taxonomy): domain Eukaryota; phylum Oomycota; class Peronosporomycetes; order Peronosporales; family Peronosporaceae; genus Phytophthora; species Phytophthora lateralis. The sequence continues at coordinate 22,359 of KV723973.1, read as the reverse complement.
CAACGAGCACCAGCCGCAGTACGTGCCGCGCTACGTGCCCGAGTACCAGTCCGACTTCATGTCGACGCGCAATCGCGAGCCCTCGCTGGATCAGCAGAGCTACGCGCTATAAGACGGACAAGTTGCGTCCGTCCCTAGTCAGGTCCCTAATTATTTAGCATGTGAATGCGCCCGAGATTAACGTAATGAACGCGGCCAGCGGTAGCTGCGGGTTTCCCTATCCATACCTGTAGCTGCACCTTCACCTGACGCCGGCAGTAATGGGTCAGCATCTTCACTCTCTGATCTAAAGCAGTTTACCAAAGGGAGAAACGACCGCCGCACCAAGGCAGAGAGAATAAGAGGAGCCATGGGCCAAGGACAGAGCTCCATCCCGACGACCGAGGTGGACGCGCTCGTGGAGCTCTACGACGCGCTGGGTGGCGACCGCTGGCGCCGTCGAGACGGCTGGAAGCAGCCCACGCGCGACCCGGAGCAGTGGTTCGGCGTCGAGGTGGCCATGGGCCACGTCGTGGCCCTCGAGCTGCCGGCCAACGAGCTCAGCGGCTGCTTGCCCGCCGCCAGTCTCGCGCGGCTGCCGCAGCTCCGCGTACTGGACCTGTCCAAGAACCAGCTCCGCGGCGAACTGCCGGCCGAGATTGGAGCGCTCGCGGAGCTCAAGCGGCTCGACGTGAGCTGCAACGACCTGACGGGCGCCGTCCCGCGCCAACTGGGCGACTGCGGCCAGCTGCAGGAGCTCAATCTGTACCAGAACGCGCTGTCCGGCACGGTGCCCAAGCAGCTCGGTCAGCTCCAGAGCTTACGCACGCTGCAGCTCCAGCACAACAACTTGTGCGGCGCGCTGCCGGACGCGCTGTGCGAGCTCGCGCAGCTGTCCAAGTTCAGTGTGCGCGGCAACTGCCTCACGGGCCGCATCCCGGCCGACATCGGCCGCTTGCAGGCGCTCGTCTTCCTGTCGCTGCGCAACAACGAGCTCACGGGGGACATCCCGCCGTCGCTCGGCTGCTGCAAGGCACTCGAGTTCCTCAACTTGTCCAGCAACCAGCTCAGCGGCCCCATCCCCGAGACGCTGGGCGAGCTGGAAGACCTCGAGTATCTCTACCTGTTCGACAACGCACTCGAAGGCCGCGTGCCTGGGAGCATCGCGCGGCTCAAGTTCCTCAAGGAGTCCGACTTCCGCGACAACCGCCTGCGTGGCGAGCTGCCCAACTTCCTGGACGGCTGCTCCAGCCTCGAAGCGGTCATGACCAAGTGGAAGAACCGCAAGGCCAGCTACCGCCACGCCATCCTGGGAGACCCCATGCCCAGCCCAGACACGCCGCCCACGTCGTCGCACCAGTTCTTGCAGACACTGGAAGACCCGCCGTCCAACTCGTCCGCGGCATTCCTGACGCAGAGCTTCGACCACAAAGGAAGCAGTGACGAAGGCCTGGTCGACGGGGCACCCGAGGATGACCCCGGCAACAACTCGCACCTGGTCGCCGAGTTCTCGCGGAAACGCGTCTACCAGCTTCCGGACGCCCACCAGGAGGTGTCTGCTCAATGATGGGGATGTCTGTTTATTTCTTATAAGGACTGATGCATTTCATCTTTCTCAGTTTTCTCTTCGTTATATCCATGTAGTCCAACGCCGCAAAGTTTTTAGCTCAGTTTTGATTTTGCTAGCAAGGAATGAAGTGGGTGGCCTGCGTGGTCGTTGGTGGGGGGTTTCTTGTTAGTGTGAACATCGATGGGGCCAAGACAATCGGTGAGCTGAAGAAGTTGATCAAAGAGACGAACCCGTCGATCATTAAGTGCTCCGCTGAAGAGTTAAGGCTCTATGTCGCGAAGAAGGGCAACCACTGGCTGAAGGTGAAGGATTATGATCTGGAGCTGTTGAAGCGAGGCGAACTTCCGGAAGGAATTCAAGACGTTATGAAGGTGAAGCGAATGGATCCGGACAGCAGCGTCGGGAGCACTGAATTTGGGTTTCCAGATGCCGATGTCGCTAAAGACGGCGACTTCCACATTGTCATGGATGCTCGCGAAGCTACGCCTGCCGCTTTAAGTGAAGAAGTTACTACCACAGCGCCTGACGAAGTTCTTGGGGCCAAGCGCAAGCGATATGCCCACGCGGAGATGAATAAAGAGATGGCGAACAGGGTTCTCCAAGACTTGCAAATCGAGATGAAGCTGTCACCCTCGATCGCTGCTACTGCTGAAGAGCAAGCTCCTATTGATGAGTTCAAATGGGAATGCGGTAGCCCAACTATCACCGAAACACAGCAGCGAGAGCGATACCACGCGTACTTGGAACAGCACATTGGCGATGTACTCGAGAAGACGGATTTGTGCGTGTTTGGCGTGGAAGAAAAAGAAGATGTCCTCGACGTTGGTTTACCAGGCTACAACCTGAATCTTGCTGGGCGCACTGATGTCCTCATTCTAAATTCTATCGTCAAGGACCAACCGGACGATTTGATGTACATGCAGAACGTTCGAATGCTCGTCGAGGTGAAGAGATCAATTGAAGAGAACTCGGTGTTCCAGGCAATGTCGGAACTCATCGCATTGGATCTTCTCTCAAACGATCCGGTGATGGCGCTGCTGACCAATTTGACAGACGTTTGGCATTTCTTCTGGGTTTCCGAGAGAAGCAACAACAACCAAGTTACCATCGAACATGCCGTCGTCTCGAAGCCAGGCGCAGCATTCGAGATCATTAGGTAGCTACTTTCCCAGCCGTCAGACACCGACGTCGCTGAGATCAGTCTTCCGTGCTTTCAAGAACCTGTAAAGCGTCGTAAGCTCGATGTCATGCTGCCGTCTATCCGCTGTAGCAATCTTTCGATCCTGAAGGAATACTACGATTCCGCGAGTGTGTCGGGCCCCGATATTGAGCATAAGAAGTTATTTCATGACGTCTACGTGAGTAACGTGTCGTTCGTTTAATGAAGGACACTCGACATTCATTAATGCTCCTGATTGGAGCTACTGATACCCTCTGAGCGTTTCTTCATCCGCGAGCTTAGCTTCAGACGCACCACGAAAGCGCTTTTCTAATGCAAGGCATCTCGCAACGGACGGCTCCGTTTGTGACTTGCACAGCATAATAAATAGTGAGACTGGAAAAGATAATTTTGCGGTACACAACCTCAATACTAGCATAACAGCCCATCGCTACAAAACCCAAAACGATGACCGACCGAGCAATCAAACAAGACCAAAACAACAGCGGGCCTACTGTAGACAAAGGGAGAACCGTACACGTTCTCTGGAAACGCATATGCTAAGACTTCGTAAAACAAATAATCGATTGCGATAATTAGCTTGTCGCGACCGTCTCAGCTAGCCTTGACCAATGTTCACATTCTTCCGATTGTCCGTCGTCGTCGCGCAAAACACCAACACAACTTCACCATATCTATCGTACAGTATTCAGTCCAGCAACGACGAACCCCCATCACCTCTAAGGTTTCTCTTCCAGTACGTGCAATCCTAGTGAAAAGATATCTTCGTTCATCACGTATTGCACATACACTTTACAACTGTCCTCGTTGTAACCTGATCATCGCTGGTGTCAACAATGGAGTTCTCTCTTCTTCTTGCCATTTTTCACCGCAATAGAAGTTACCGGAAAGGCAATGTACGGCACGGGGGGGCTCCTCGGTTGTTGGGAAACGACATCTCCGTTTCTGCTGGACGCACTGGTCGATTGGAAAGTTGGTAGCTGTGTGCACATTGACGTACCAAATCTGCGGGCCTCGTAGGCGCCAATGACAACGACCACAAGACCACAGACACGAAATGCATTGCGTTGGAAAACTGCTCTTCCACAATCACTGATCACCATTTCATCCAGAACGAAGAAGGGCAGTAGTTTCCCCTCTTTTTTCATTTTGTTCACTGCAGAATGAACACTGTGGAGCTTGCACTTCTCCACATAAAGCGTTGTCCATTCCTCGAAACGAATCATCTTTCGCGCTTGCTGGATCTCTTCCGAGCTGGAGAAGTCAAGCAGTGCGCGGATAAAGCCAAAAGTCCACAACTCCCCCCGTTGATAGACCCCAGATTTGGTGTTCACCACATCCACTTCACTATATTGCGCAGGGTCATCCTTGTTGACGCATCGACCAAGCGCGCTCGATATTGACGCAAAGCTCTTGTGAATGCTCTGGGCCCCACGTTCGAGCGCAAACATGTAGAAAAACGGTCGCCGGCCGTCCAAAGCAAATGGTAGTTGGGATTGCCGATCGAACACACAAATGAACGGGAGTGACTTGAGGGTCTTAATGAACTTGCGATTGTACTCGTCGATCACGTCCAGAATTTTTTCACAGAATAATTGACATTCATTTCGGATGAAGTATCCTTGTCGTTGGTAAAGCTCGAAAAGCTGCATCTCTCGCCAATCCTTGCTCGGTACGACATTTTCCCAAAGTGAAAAGGTAACTTTCGTCAATTCTCGCCCAAAGGAAGTTGAGGGTTGTGGCACTTTCACAATAAGCGCAGTATTTCGAGCTTTCCCGAGGCTGGCCAGCTCGGTCGATGGTCTCAGTGCCTTCCGATACCTTTCATCAACATGGACTATGTCGTTAGAATATACCACGAGTTCACTCGGTACGCCAACATGAGTGTTTATAATGGATCGCCACTTGTTGAAAACTGCATTCCGTAGATGCTCAACAGAGTTCAGCTCAGTGAGAGGAACTGTGTCTGCGGTCGTTAATGCAGTACCCTGGTAGTCAACCAGCTTGAACCAGACTCGAGGCACTTCCACAACAAGCGCGTTCGTCGCTGAAGCACCTAAACCATTTAAAGTAGCCGACACTTTCAGACATTTGTGCATGCACTTCCTGTATTCTTCGCAGTTTCCGAAGACCTTGAGGTCGGACGCGGTGAAATTCGAAGGAATAGCGCGAGAGACTTTGAGTTTGTCGTGCGCTGCCACTAGGAAATTGGCAACCGTTTCATTCTTCATCTCGACAGAAGTCACTGGAGTCAACGCTGCTCCACCCGAGTTCACCAACTGGAACCACACCACTTTCCTCTTCTCAGCCATTGACTTCATCCCCACGCTGCAAATTCGCGAATGAACAATTTACCAACAGCCAAATTTGACTGGTAGGTTTTGAGTCCGCTGGCTACTTGAAAGATGCCCCATCGAGTCAATCTTTCAATCGAGATTGCTCGGACCTTGGAATTTCATGAAATCTTGAAATTTAAGCCAACAGTTTTCTGCGACTTCCCACTAAATTTCTTCTTCGCGGTCCTTCATGTGGCGCCGTCCTAGTATTTTGTGTCTCTAAACTGCTACTACATATTGCCCCCAGCAACGGGGTTTAGTAAAGACGCCTTCGTTCGGAAGTAGCTTAAGTCAAGAGTGGCAGCATCTTTTAGTGGTCCATGGTATGTGCCACCACCCAGCATAAATAGTCTCCCTGCTTCAGTGAGAATACTGGAGTGCCATGCACGAGGAGTCAATGCTCGATCACTCGAAAGAGGAACCTTAAACCATCGAGAGGTACTGATGTCAAGCATGTACACGCTGGCGTCCTCGGAATCATTAGTACGCCCGCCAACGATGAAGATAACCTCTTTCACAACATGAGCAGTGTGATATGACCGCGGGGGTGGAATTTCTCCTGAGCACTCTAGCAGCGTCCAGAATTTTTGCTGCAGGTCGAACACCCAGACATCATTCATTCTCTCGTCGTTGAGCTGGCCATTTCCACCGAAGACAACAAGTCGAGGTCCCAGACTTTCTGTACTCTGCAGCAAGCACATCGAATGGCCATCCCGAGCAGCTGGCCAATTACCCAGACCTCTCTGATCTTCACAAGCGTGCACTTCGTCCCACACAATCACCCCATGTACCGTCGTGTCATTGGGAGCACTATTCCGTTCTGATAAGCACCGCAATATCAGCAATTGATCGCTCACCCCTTGCTTTGTTCGACCACCAAAAATGTACACGGCTCGGTTGCCACTTTCTTCCACAACCGATACGGCTGCGTGCCCCGAGCGAGGGACAGGAATCTCTCTCGGGTCCTGTAAACAACGTGGTAAATCCCATCGGAACCCTCGAGGTGAAACTGGAACGAGCAAGTGCACGTTGGGGTCTTCATCCCGAGACGACACGCCACCGTACACGCAGTAGCACTCGATTTCTCTGTTGCCGATGGCAGAGGTCGAGTGCCACGCCCGCGATGACGGTGCACTTGTGCCTTGAGTTGGCACTGTATCCCAGTTCGAGGCGTCGTTCTCGTCCAGCACGAAAACATCAGGCTTTTGCTCCCGTACAGCTCGTCCGCCAAAGAGGTAGATGCGTCCGCCCGCTCCTTGGAAAAGCGTGTGCCCATTCAGTGCGGTAGGACCCGGATTGCCTCGCACAGCATGCTTTGTCCACCCTTCACGTACAGAAAATATCACCGCGGCACGAATAGTAGCTCCATGCAGGTCTGCACTAACTGCATCCCCACTTTGCTGCACCTCCATCGCAGTGTCCACAACATCTTGCAGTTTCGCTCGACAGTCCTTATTGCGCGGCTCGAATTCGAGAGCCGCAACAAGGTCAGCCACTGCACATTCATACTGCTGCAGAGCAATATACGCTGCCGCTCTACGCATAAACGGCTGCAACAAAAATAAGAGTCAGAACCACCGTGAAAGAAACACAAAAGAGAGAAGCGGTGCACCTTGATCGTCGGAGCCACATCAATAGCCTTGGAGCAATCTCCAACTGCAAGCTCAAACTCTTTCAACTGCAACACAAAGCATAACAATAGCAATGGTAAGCATCACAAATATCCCAAATTCTGGAACAACTCCGGACCTTCAGGTAGGCAGCAGCTCGGTTCGAGAGGCACAGAGCGTTGTTCGGGTCCATTTCGATGCATCTGGAAGCACCACCAACACACATAAAAGTGAGCAACCAAGTGCTAATAATTGTATTTCTTGTTGCAGGCATTTAGAGACCGAGAGTAGGCGGAGACGGCGTCGAGCATTCGGCCCTGGCGGAAAAACGCGTTGCCCTCGTCCTTGGCGGCGGCCACTAGCTGTTCGTCCACTGCAACTCTGTCGCTTTCTTCTTGTCGCAACAGTTGTCCATGGCCACTGGCGCTCAGCAGCTCCCGAAGCTGCGCGGGCGAGAGCTGCTGCAGCTCGCGGCACAGCGTCGAGGTATCTTCCATCAGTTTTTGACAGGATCCGTAATGATTCCCCGAAATCCGCAGCTTTTGAGCAAGCAAACTGTACTTTATTAAGTACTACAAATTTGTGACTTTGTTTGGTGCGTGGATCTTATTGGCTACCTACTAACGTTTATAAGTGGATCAGTTGCTTCAATATTTCTTATCTCAGTATAAACGGGACTTTCTACGTTTTTTGCGGGTTACGGATGTCAGCGAAATTTGGATGATGTCGCGCGAAGGTAGCGCGTCCCTTCGGCCGCATTGAAGCCGACTCACAATCAAAACCAGTGACTCGACTACCAAGAGGAAGAGAAGGAGCTTTGCGGCATGGACATCGTGTGGGGCCGCTTCCAGGCCGCGTACCCGCGCAAGACGTGCACCGTGATGGACGACGACGCGGGGAAGTTGCGCCAGCCGCTTATGGCCAGCGGCGGCGAGGACGACAGCGCTGACGAGGAGATGGGCGGACTTCTACCCCGTGGTGACATGCGGCCGCTCGTGGACGAAGGCGTTGCAGCCCGACGGAAGCGACGGCGCCGCAAGGAGGACGAGGACCTGGGGGAAGTGGCCAGGGGCGTTGCGGTGAGCGTGGAGCCGCTGCAGCTGCTGCGCTCCGTGGGCAAGTGGATGGCGTCGCACTCGGCCGCGGGGAACTTGCTGACGCCTCACAGCCCCAAGAGGTCGCACAGACACAGGATGGAGAACATGGACGAGGTGTCGGACCGCGCGCTGGCACTGCTGGCCCTGGTCACAATCGGCTTTTGCCTGCTGCTGCTGCTCGTGGTGTACGTCCAGGTGGAGTGAAGGAAGAGATTTATCAACTTTATCAGCTTGCAGAGGAGAGCGCCGCTGCAAATAATGAAATGCGCTTGCTATTTGTTTTTATGCTAGGTAGGAGCAGTCAAGTGGCAATTTTGTTGGTGGTGCGGCGTGCCTTGCTCTTGTTGTTGGACTTATTGGTCGTTTGTACCTTGAAGGCGCTGGGGCATTTCGCTGCTAGTGGACACGAGGAACAGGACGGGTGTTTGGCGGTGCACACGGTTTGGCCGAAGCCCACGACTGCGAGGGACAGCGCGCTCCAGTGCTCGCGCGGGACCCAGTCTTCCAGCTCCTTTCTCGTGTCTTCTGCAGTCTTTGTGGAGGCCCAGCCGAGACGCTGCGCTAGGCGATGCACGTGCGTGTCCACCACGATGCCGTCCACTCGGCCCCAAGCCAGCAACGTGATCACTCGACCGATCTTGGGTCCGATGCCTGGCAGCTCCAGCAGCTCGTTCAACGACTGAGGAATGTCTCCGTGGAACTGCGTGCGGAGAATGGCAGCCACTCGCTTGAGTTGGTGCGCCTTGCGGTGGTAGAAGCCCACAGGCTGCAGCAACTCACTCAGCTTATCCTCACTGGTAGCCTGCACCGCTGCAATGGTGAGCCCTTCGTGGTTCTGGCCGAGCTCGTGCAGACGCTGCATCGCCGCGTATGTGATCGGGTCTTGGGTCTGTGAGCTCAGCAACGCAGCCACCAGCAACTGGAACCGCTCGACCTTGTCGCTGGTCACACCCGGAGCTACGCACGCGTGAGTCCCGAACTTGTCGATGGGCGTGTTCTTGGCCTTCCGTGCGTCGTAGAGCTCCCGCAACAGCTCCAACCTCGTGTCCCCATGCTCAGTCTTGATGAGCTTTGTCGGACGGCTGGGAGACGCCTTCGCTTCGCTTCTTACACGCTTGGCGGAGGGTCTCGCTGACTGCGGCGGAGATGCCTCAACCTTGACGTGTGCGTCGTCGTCCTTACTGGCCGAAGCGAATGCGAAGCGTGTGAATGGATTACCACCACTCATCCGGACGTCCGTTAATAATGGCAATTGGACAAGTGGGAGGGTAAACAACCAAGTGACGTCAAAAAGGAATTCAACTTGATCCCATACGTGAGTGCCTTTAGACTGCTCTCTCTGTCTTCCATGCGTGCTAAACCGCCCCCTTTTGCTCTCCGTCGCCTCGTTCCAGGCGTGGGGAAGGTGGGGTGGATGGGTGTCCGCTCAAGTTCTATGCCGGTGGCAGCCATCGTCGCCTACACTATCTACACCCTTGGTCGCCCACACTTCATCCTCGCTTCGAGACACGGTCCACGTACGCGTGGTAGATCTGGTCGAAGAACTGCGCGTCGTCCAGCAGGCCGATCAGCGTCTGCTTCAGCTGCTCCTTGCTCACGGTGGACGCCGCCGCCGGCTTCTGCTGCGGTCGGTTTTGTGAGAACATACCCATAATGGCCTCACCCGCAGCAATGCCGTCTGCCTTCGAGATAGGAACCATGCCACTGGAGGTAGCAACCGGAGCGGGTTCCTGCTTAGCCGAGCCGTTGACACTACCACCGCTGCTGCTGCTGTTGCTACCCTCGCCCTTCGGAGAGCGTTGTAAGATCGCTGTGGGGTTGTTGGCGCCACGACGCTTGGAATCGTCCCGCTTGTTGCGGGAACGTCCTCGGTTACGCGACTGCGACGGCGGTCGCTCTTGCTGCTGTTCCTGCTGCTGAGCAGGCTGTGACGTCTGTTGCTGCTTGGGTTTCTGTGCCGGCTTCTGCTCCTTCGTGGGGGTAGCGTCGGCAATGGCGTTCTGTGGGGCCTTCAGCGACTGGATAAGACTGCAGCATCAAACAAACCGTCAGCATCCCATTGCTCCTTCCAACCTTTTCACATATCCTACCGTTGGAGCAATTGCAGAATCTTGGCACGATCCTCCTCAGGGAAGAACCAGAGGCCATAGATGGCGTAACCCGTCGAGTACCCCTATGAGCAACCCTACAGTTAGTACAATGTTTGCAACTCTCCTAAAACAACGTTCCCACCGTTTCGGGGCTACGCAGGATGAGGAAATTATCCACATTGTCCACTTCCAGACGCTCGTCCAGTGGCAGCGTCATGTTGGTCGTGCTCAGGCGGTTGTTGACGAAGATCTGGAAGCGCGGCGACGACGATCTGCAGCAGAAAAACGTCCATCTGACCGTTAGTCATGTCCTCCAGCGTCCTCTGAGCGTCCATCGACGTCCTCCCACGCACCTCTTGACTATGAACAGGCAGCCTTCGACATCCTTCCGCTTCTGCAACATATCCCAGCACCGTTAGGATCTGCAACTCAGCTTCCCCCCTTCCAGCAACATACGCACCCAGCTCTGCGCGTCCTGGTCGAACTCGTACATGACCACGTGGCTGGCCGTGTCTACGATCTCCATCACGTCGGCGTCCTGGCGCTTGAGCACCTGCAGGTTCATGGCGTTCGACTGCGCGCGGTCCACGTCAACGTGCAGCGCGTCGGTCGCCATCTCGATCGCTTTGTGACTGGCGTTGATGCGTCTTACGTACGCCACATCATTTATGATCTTCCACACTAAGTGCAACTTGCACTCCGCAACTTAACATCAGTCATGGCCGCCTTGGCGCACCTATGGCGCGGGTTCGTGGCGCTCGTGCGCGCTTCGCCCGCGCGCAGCAGCCTGCCGAGCGCCGTGTCCAGCTCTGGCAGCG
>KV723970.1:323-19747 GCA_000500205.2 Phytophthora lateralis | reverse complement strand
TGTCGCAGTTCGAGTGGAAGGACACTTCGCTCGGCTCGTTCTACGAAGGAAGTGTGGACAGTGATGGTGTGACGAAGTGCCCCGACGAGTGCTATCGTTTCTACGACAGCGTGAACAACATGTGGTCGGACACGAGCGCTTGCAAGGGCGAGCCGTTTGATGTGTCGTTCTGGCTGAAGGGGGACATTCCGTACGGCTTCGGCTACGACTGGGGGCAAGAGGTGAGTCTCAACGACACGATGAACAACTTGTACGACAGGAACATCATGTTCATCGGTCATGAAATTGGTCACGGTTTTGGTCTGCCGGACTTTTACGGGCTGGAGGACAAGCCGGCCAAGGATTTCCCCAACTCGATCATGATGGCGTACAGCTCGACAACAATCACTCCCAGTGACGGTTGGATGCTGCGCCGCGTGCTCGACCACGTCAGGTCCCGCTACAAGTTCTAACTTCGGCGCTCGATAGTGTTTCTGCCTACGCGAAATTGAGCTTGGCACAAGGTCGCTCTCGTTGTCTGATGTCGTGGCACGGACAGGTAGATTATGTGTTGGCGTTCGATAAAAACAATAATGGTCTCCTATTCTTTCTCCAATGCTTGACATAATTGTTGTAATTCACACTTTACTCCGTGCTGACCTAAGCACACACACTTTTGGCGGAGTGTAGGACGCGAACTGCCATCTCAACAGTTTCGTCATGGCTAACCAGGCATTTATGCTTACCTAGCACTCTTACTTCGCGACACTTCTTGCACTTTGTCGATACGACTCTTTTTAAATAACAAGAGCAGTAGTAAGATCCTGCCTTACCGTTCAATAAACACGTCGTGTATTTGGCTACACGTGATTTCACTTTTTTGGGTTTTCTGAAAGCCTACTACGTAATAGGCATGCCATCCTTATTCGTTTTTCAGTGAGGTATATTGGTTTCACTTAACTGTGCTAACGACTTCCTATGCCCGTTCTAGCAATCGTCCCTGCGCCGACCGCTAGCTTCCCCCCGGTCCAAGATGCCATCCTTATAGCCGCTTGCAGATGTTATGGCACGTCGCTGCGATATTCTCTCGGTGCGTAGGGGTAAGCGTGAATTATTGTGGATCAATCAACGCGGTGTCGTCCATCTAAGGTTCAAATGCTGTCAAGTGGTTGTGAATTCTGTGAGGTTGCTGGACCTTGGACTCGGTTTATCCATAGCCCCATCAGCCGCATCCTTTGGTTCTGAAGCATTACGCACATACTTCGTCAGATATAACAGCCCCCTATATCGCAGTAGAGGAAATTATGTTCTCCACGAAAATTATGCTCTTCACCACAACATGAAATAAATGGAACTTCTGGGGCTTAGACCGAGATCAGCAACTTCAGGTTGTACAGGAGTATGGTACAAGGAGAACCAAAACGGGAAATGATTGTGTCATTTGCAAAAGCGGAATCGAAATACGGTCTGCTCGCACCACGCAGCTCTCGGATTATTAAGCTTACGGTATCGTTACGAATGTGGTGTTGCTCATGGTGGTCTCAAAGGGGACAACATCCTCGTTTGTGATAAAAGTATAGCGTGGCAACAGAACCACCACGTCCAGACAACATTCGTTCCTCTGGCTACAACTCCGAGGAGAGAGCAAATGCCAGCTCGATAGCATTTTACACCGTTATAGAGGTCAAGCGACGGGTGAGCGAGTACTTGTACCTGTGCGAAACTGCGCACAGTCAGTCGAAAATACTCCGTCGCAACCTCGTTTACAGCATAGGAGCTGTTCGTTGTAGTTAGAGCACCCGCACTTTAGAAACAACATACAATGGAGTTTTCTTGAAAGCCAACCTGGTGGGGATATCGGTGTCAGTGGAGCTCTTACTGGTGGAAAAAGACCTGCCTACTTGGGTATTTACTTGGGAGCCAGCGGTAAGCTTCTGGTACGTCGCAATTGTGGTCTTGATAACGGCATGATGAATGCCATTATCCAGACAGAGTTGGGTGAAAAACGAAATTCGGACTCGCAGCATAATCCAAGCGCCATGTTTCGACAGTTGCACCAGGTCTTCTATACAACATACCCTTCTATAAACCACCTTCATTCTCCACAATTTGAAGTGTATTAGCCTCTAATCCTTGATTCCCTCCCTGAGCACATCCTCTTCTTCGTGTATGTATCATACACCAGATTTCGATCGCTTCACTTTTGATAGCCATTCCTGAATTTGCTGCGTCATTGCAACATGGGGGAAGTGCGTCACCGCCGCCAGCCTGCGGCACCCGCCGCGTCTCCCTTCCCGCCTTCCTCGTCCTCATTGTCGCGCGAGAAGAGGCGTCATCGCCGCTTCCACCCGTCGCTGCCTCGCGGGTGGCCCGTAATTCTTGGCTTCCTGGCCTTCTATGCCTCGTCCTTCAGTGTCGTGACCTATTGGCATACGTGGCTGCCCCCTCCAAAGGGCCTGGACACGTCTCCCAATGAGTTCTCGGAGGCCAGAGCCCGTGTGGTGCTGGAGAGCATCATGAGCTTCGGGTATCGCCCGGTAGGCACGAAAGCTAATGAGGAATTGACGCCCAACTATTTGTTGCAACAGGTAGATTGATTTTGTGGTTTTGGGGGGATTTTAATGCATTTACTGATGGGAAATTGATGGCTGTCGTGCTATTGTAGATTGAAGATATCAAGGTCACTAAGGTCGAGGGAGTGAGTGTTGAAGTGGACGTGCAGAGACCGTCGGGAGCGTTTGGACTCGACTTCATTGCTCAGTTTCAGAACATTTACGCCAACGTCACCAATATTTTGGTGAGGGTATCGCCGCCAGATGCAAGTCCTGAGGCACTGAACAATTCGCTGATGATCTCGTCGCACTATGATGCGGCGATTGGGGGTGCTGCGGCGTCGGATGATGGAGTCAACATCGCGATTATGGTGGAGCTGCTGCGGATGTTCATGCTGGACCCGCCAAAGCACGCGACGTTGGTGTTCAACTTTAATGGTGCAGAGGAGACGATCATGCAGGCGGCACATGGTTTCATCACGCAGCATCCGTGGACGGACAGTATTCGAGCTTTCATCAACTTGGAAGCTGCTGGAGCTGGAGGTCGGGAGCTGCTTTTCCAGACGGGAAGTGATGAGCTTGCACTGGCGTATGCCCAGGGAGCCAAGTACCCGCATGCCAGTATCATTGCGCAAGAGCTGTTTCAGTCGGGCATCATCCCTGCTGATACGGACTACCGAATTTACCGTGATTTTGGCTACGTTGCCGGCATGGACTTTGCGTACATCGCTAACGGATACGTTTACCACACAACGCTCGATGATGTGTCGCGCATCCAGCAGGGTGCGGTGCAGCGTCTTGGTGAGAATGTTGTTGGCGTGGTGAACCAATTGGGCGGCGAGCCTGGACGCCTGAAAAAGGTCGTGGAGAACCCGCAGAGCTCCAACACATTCTTCTCGGATGTCATGGGACTGACGATGGTGACTGCCAGCAAGGAGTCCACATTTATTCTGTGTGGGGGCGTGTTTCTGCTGGCGGTGTTGTACCTCCTGCTTTCTCAGGTCTCGATTTCTGAGCGACTGACCGCGTTTGTGCTGATCACGCGATGCTTTGGTGCCGCACTTGGCGCTTCGTTGACGATTGCAGTGCTGCTCAGTCTGTACGCACCGCTCCCGTGGTATTCCCAACCGTATCTGGCGGGCGCGCTCTTCTTGGCTCCTGCACTCGCGGGAATGCTTCATCAGCTGGCATCAGTGTTGGAGACGAAGACACACAGCGTGACGCCGGAGGCTCTGTGGCGCCTAGAGGAGAGTCTGTTTGAGGCCATGATGTGCATCTGGATGGGAGGACTGGCAATCTGCATGCAACTCGGTCTCATTTCGAGCTACATTTTGGCTGTGTGGATCTTCTTCCCGCTGGTGGGGCAGGTTTTGTGCCAGCTTCTCCAGCGTCTCCGCATGTTCTCGTCGAACGTTTACATTTGTGTGTCGCTGGGTGCGATGATTATCCCTGTGATCCACACGATGTGCTGCTTTGCGATTGCGCTGATGTTCTTCATCCCGTTGCTGGGGCGAAGCGGACCTGTGGTGCCGCCCGATATCGTGTTGTCCCTATTGATGTGCATCATCCTCGTGGTAATGTTTTCGGCGTACCGTGTAACTCAACCCAATCTGCCAACTCATGACTGTTGTTGTTTTCGTATGTAGATCTTGGTTTCGTATTCGGGCCGAGTGTTTTGCTTCCTTCCAGTAAAGCAACTGAAGCTGGTTCGGAATGTCTGCATCATTATTACCGTAGTTTCTACCGCTTATGCTTCAATTCGGTACGCGAACAATTTTTCATATGTAATTAGATATCGACGAGTGCTCTGACGTGATCGTTTGGATTGCAGCAACCCATACTCGGATATTTGTCCGAAGCGTATCATGCTCCAGCACGTTGAGCGTGACGTGATTCTTCCCAATGGCGACATTCAATCGGACTCTGGGCTTTGGGTCAACTCGCTGGATTTCCGTGGGCCCGATCCCATTAAGAGCTACCTGGATAGCACGCAGTGGAAGGATGCGCGTATGCAAGTGGCCCCTGAAGAGCTGACAGAGCAAGCAGAAGTATACGGACACATGCCGTGGTCACTTCCCGTGAAGCACATGCTCCCCGAAGACAAGTCGTGGTACCTCCCGGCTGCCGCGCCCGCATTTCCGAGCAACACTCAAATGGCCAAGTACGTGTGCCTCAATTTTGTGTTTTTGATGTACGCATTAACTTTATCATGCGTCTTGCAGGTTGGAAGTTCTGTCGTCGACATACTCAGAGGAGACGGACCGCCGTAAACTTCACTTCGTGTTCACTGGGCCGTCACACATGAATCTCTTCATTGACGCCAAGAAAACCAAGTTGACTTCATGGTGCGTGGGCTTGAGTTCCGAAACCTACTTGCAGAGGATGATTTGTCTGATCACTCGTTGGGTTGTTCGCGTTGACGCTTGCAGGTCGATGGGAAACGGTGTCAGCGGACCCGTGGTTGAGGCGGAAGACGCGTATATCCTCCAGTTCTGCAGCGGCACCGTTCCGTCAAGCTACCACTTCTGGATCGAGGCGGAGTCCAACAAACCCATTGATGTTGCTTTCGTTGGCCACTTTCTCGAGGTTACGACCCCCGAGATGAAGGAGTTCAACGACGCACTGCCGTCCTGGACTGTCGTCGCCTCTGCTGTTTCCACATGGACGAAGATGCAGATCTAGACGCTCTCTTCATTCGTAGGTGCAGTCAAGCTATAACAATGACCTCCACTAGCATTACTGGTTACTTGAATGTCATGGACTGCTATGGTGCTACTAGGATCTGGCCATCAGCAGCAGGAGGCACCATACCATTACTCCCAGCTTCCTCGTCACTCTCATCGCTCTCCACGAGCTCATCAGGGTTGACAACGAACTCGTGATCTCTAGAACTCAGAACGGGGTCACTTGAGCTGTATGCAACGTCACTGGGTCCACGCTCAGCATGACGCGATGCCAGCCGCATCGTTGTGGCGTTTGCGGCACTGGTGGCGTCAGCAGCCCCAGCAGTGTCAGGAAGGCGCTGGGCTGAGGAGACTGCGTTGTCCACAAGACCGTTTTCATCATCGTCGTCAGAAGACAAGTCCTCCTCGGACGGAGCCATTTTCCTCGGTGTGTACTCGTGTCGGAACTTGAGAAAGCCTTCCTTAGTGAACTCGAGCTCCTCAACCCCGTCGTGCTCTCTGCAGTCAAGAAGAAAAGAATTAGCAGGCTGTGTGCCACAACAGCCTCCGCACTCGACTCACACGGTGCTGCCATAGGTTTCAAGGAACCTCTCCGTGTCGTCAAGAGAGAGCGTGGAGCGGCAGCTCCCGAGGAAGAGACCCAGCTCCTGCACGCTCACTCGACCTCGACGGTACGTGTCCAGCATCTTCCACTCGTCCTCCAGCATCTTGTCGTTCCAGAGCCTCCTTGCCGTCACCTCTGCACTCTGCTCTAGAATCTCTTGAGCAGGCACCCCACCTTCCAGCAGTGGAGCTTGAGCCCCACCGTCCAGCACATCAACTTGAACTTCACTAGGAGAAGCCACGTGCACATGACTATCCACGATCTTCATGAACTCTACACAAGCCAACGTTGTCAAGGAACTGGCAGCTTCAAAATCTGGTAAGTTTACCATTGAGGTACACTTCCCCGAGCTCTCGAACTTGCGTCATGTTGACGTCCAGCCCCAGCTAACAACATCCCATTGAAGCGTCAGTAGAGCTCAACTGCTTGGTCATCGCCACCTACGCACTAGGGCAAACATCCGGCAGGCTTGGTCGGCCGAGACGGCCCCGTCGCCATCTGTGTCGAAGTAGCGGAAGATCTGCCGCGTCACAGCAGCGTTCGTTAGAGCTCGGTTCGTCATGCTGACGGCACCAGGGACGCACCACGCGAAGGTCGGCCAGGTCTCCGTCGCCGAGGCACTCGACGCGCGAGTCAAACGAGGCCTGGAACGAAGCCTGCACGATATCCATCTAAAGCGTCGCCTTTGAACAGGCAGAAGAGTCGTTGCGCGGCAGCGACTCAACTCGCATCTCCGGTCCGACGAGCAGCAGCACATCGCGGATCATCTCCATCGACGGCGGCACCGCACGCACGTCACGCTAAACGCGACCAGCGAGGCGGGGACACGTTATCACACAATGGCAAAGGGCAATGGCCACCTAAGGACGAGAAGGCGAGGAAGCGCAGGCCTTCCATGGGAGGAGCTATCATTTCGGTACGACTGACACCAACAAACTATCGTTGCGAGCCCGTGGGGCAAGGACACTTCGGACACCGACGCGTTGCGCATCACGACCAGCTGGCAGCTGCGCATCCTGACCGATCTTCCGACGGCATTTTGATTGGCGGTCAACTTCAACATGAATTGCAGCATCGGGTCAACAACATCGGGTCAACAACAATTGGGTCCAGGTGCCCAAATTGAACATCAACTGGATTGGCTCCTAAGGGTAAGCCGTTCTGGTGCTTCTCTAGCAATAGTGCGTCGCATTCCCCTCATTTAGCGCCCATTTCCGGTGAAATGGGGGTGATTGCGCGTGCGGAATCCCGTTGTTGACACAGAAAATGTGCTGATAGGGCGGCAGAGCCGAGCCAGCCGAAGTGGCTTCAATCGACTGACCAAGTCGCATTTGCCGCAGGACAGCGCCTTTGTGGTCTTTGCACCCATCGCTACGCTGGCGCTGCAAGGGCTTCATCGATGCATTCGCTGACACCTTCGCCCTAGGGATCTGCATCCGCGAAGGTGGTCCGATTCTTGAAGGGGNGGGCTGGCGGCAACAGGTGGACGGACTGCGATGCCAGTCAGCGTTGCACATGACCGCCCCAGTGCATTGCTGCTGACCAATCGGCCCATGTTGGCAGAGGGCAAGCAACCCAGAGTAAACCCTCCAGCGCTCTCTTGCCCCGAGAGCCCTCACTCACACAGTCTTGAGTGTCGTTTCCGATGGGCAAACAAAGCTGTTAAATGAACCTGTAAAAAGTGCAACACGAGCGCCTATATCAGCATTCGCGGGTTCAACATCGGCAAATTCAAGCCTGCAACAATGCGCGCTCGCTCGATTGCCTGCAGAGATAGCGAACTGGGATCGACGGCGTCGAGTGCAGGAAGCGGGGACGTCAACATACGGGGAATGGGACTGAAATGGCCATCGCTAATTTTGGCACGCTCATCCACTTCAGAAGTCGCATCCCGTCTTAATTGGCGACTCCCGCACATACAAGTAGCCCAGCAGATGGCAGACGCTGCAGCAGCAACCAAATGCAACAATGCTGCCAACGCTGTCACACGCTGCCACATGCTGCTGCATGCACATGTATCGCTAACGCTCAGGCATAATTTGCCAACATTTTGCTGGCGGTGTCGGCAAGGAACAAAAGGAGGATGGGCGCCCGAACAGCCGCGCGCGCGGGAGCGACAGGGGCGAAGAAGCCTTTCAAGGTTGACCGCATAGTGGAGGCAAGTCTCTCGGCACTGCGCCCTTCTTGTCCTTGGTTGCCTTCACTTCGCAACTTGCAGGATGCGCCTCATGCACGCGGACGAGCACGAGCTGTCGCCCTCTACGGCGTTGCCGGCCCTTTCCAAGCGCGAGGACCCGCTCGTGTGGCAACAGGAGGCGCCCAGCAGCAACCACCCGCTGCTGCAACTGCCGGAGCTCAAGCCCCCACCCAAGAAGAAGAGCAGCAGCAGCGATGCCGCCAAGCCCGTGTTTATCTGCACCGAAGTGCACTGCGGCAAGCAGTTCCCGAGGTCCTTCGCGCTACGGCGCCACATGCGCATCCACACGGGCACCAAGCCCTACGCGTGCGACTACGAGGGCTGCGCGCAGCGGTTCAACACGTCGGGCAACCTAAGCCGCCACAAGCGGATCCACAGCGGGGAGAGACCGTACCCGTGCATCTTCGCCACGTGCGGCAAGCGCTTCAACACGAGCACCAAGCTCAAGCGCCACATGCGCATCCACTTCCCCGAGGGCCTGAACGTCTTTCGGTGTCTCGGCCAGGGCAACTGCAACTGGAGCTGCGACAACTACAAGGAGTTCGCCCAGCACCAGAAGTTGCACCACAATGTCATCGTCGGGGTGCAGCAGCAGCAGCGGCCAGAGCAGCAGCATGTGGCTGACAAGGACAACGACTACTTGTCGGCGGCGGACTCGACCCGCGAGTACTCGACGGAGCACGTTCCGTACGGCAGTCACCACGCGTCGGCCCCGACCGGGAGCTTCTTGTTCGCCAGCACCTTTGACAAACCCAAGAGCAGCGTGCTGGCTGGCCGCAACAAGCTCATGGGGCCCTCGCCTTTCTTCGGAGCCAGCGACCTGAGCAATAGCATCCCCACCATGTTGCCCAAGGACAAGAAGTCACCCGACACGGAGCATCTCTACGGGTCGGACCGACGCAGCGCCTTCCCGTCCGTCCAGTACTCGTCGAACTCTGGCAGTTCTGCCTTCTCGCTGAGCTCGGACAGTGCATTTAGCCGCTCTAGCTACTCCAGCGGCAACCACTTTGCCCCACTTCGACCCGAAGACGAGCGGGGAGACAACAGCTACGAGCACCAGAACCAACAGCATCAGATGCTGCCACCGCCCAGTCACCACGTACTTCGACCGCCCCCACAGAGCAACGAAGACAACAAGTACGGCGGGTTTGCAGTGCCCCCGCCCATGAACCCGGCGGCGCCCGAGTTCACAGGAGAAGAGCTCAGCGTGGTGCTGCAGCTCATGAACGAGAATTACTAGCGAGCTGCGGGAGGAGCTGCTCTGTTTATAAGCGAAGGCTCGCGTGGAGGTGAGCTGGTTGTAGTGGGTGGGTGGGTGTGAAGTTGTTTTTCTAGTACTTTTGAGACTTGTAGAAAAGAGAGCGTGCAGAGGTGCGTCCGTGGACTTGCTGTCTGTCTGGAAAGTGACGGAGACAGTAAGACCTCGTCGTACCTTGTTGTATTCATTGCACAGGAAGTTGCAGGTCGTTTCACGCTTATTTATCGTAAGGAAATAAAAAAGATCTGAATAGCGAAGACTGCATGGGAAATACTACATACATTCGGGCGCGATTTCACAGTTGGAGCGTCTAGAGCTCCCATACATTTTCCTCGTCGTCACTGCCTTCTTCGGGCTCATAGTGAAACTTCTCCTTGGGGCGACTGACGCTACTGGTCCTGTGCTTGCCCGTGCTACTAGTCGACTGCACCGAGCGCATGGCACCCGAGTCCTTCACCGCTTTCTTGAGGTTGAGGCTGCTGCCAGTGAAGCCGGCACGCTGCAGTCGGTCTTTCCTGCTGGTGGAGTGACGTTCCGGTGAAGGTTCCCGTCTGGGCTCTCGACTGGGCCGTCTGGAGCTCTGTGGCGTTCTCGCATCGGACCGTCGGTGCACGTGATGGCCACTGAGTGACGGCAGCGCTTCGCTGTGCTTTCGGCGGTGCTCCCTCGAGCCGGCAGTCGACGGGCGGGAGCTGGTGGGCGGCTGCATGAGCGTCAGACGCGGGGCCGCTGACTTGCGGTGCATTTTGCGTAGCGCATTCCAGAGCGGCCGCGTCTCGGAGGCGTCGGCGATCACTTGGCTACAGACACAAGCAACACACGTGAGTTCTACCGCAGCTGGCATTGGTTGCATTGAGAATTCGGAGACGTACGCGGCTGCGGAGTGCAGCGGGTCGGCGTCGCCCTCGGACTCGCGGAAGCAAATGCAGCGCGACATGAGCTTGCGGCAGTTCTGGCACTTGCCGTCCCAATGGAGCGGCGAGCTGGAGAGCAGAGGTGAAGAAGACGCGGAGGGCTGCCCCATTGTATAATAGACGTAGAGCGCTTGCGTCCTGCAGCGGATATTCACAACTGATGACGAGCGGGCGACGAGGTCATGGGGGCAGCATAGGCGTGCCGGCGACGTCAGTGAGGAGCCTATGGAAGTGAATAACCTGTCGTGTAATCTACTTCTCAAACGGTGTTTCGATATAGAACGGACTATGGAATGGGATCGACCTTACGAACTGAATCTAGAGGTACTCGCCAGCTGGTGCACGATTGATCGATGTGCCTCGCCATCTCGATGGAGTTGAGTTGAGCGAATCGGAGCAACTCGGAGTCCGATCTCACAGATCCCATCGACTCTATACTCGAAGGAAGGCTGAAGGTGGCTTCACACGCACAATCTCCGCGACTGGGAAGCTGTCGACAGCTCCACGGAGCAGTTTGCAGTGCCTTGGCTAGGAAGCCAGTACTGTTAGTGCTGGCACCGACGACAGTTTTGGGCGCCGTTAGACGACGTGCGGTGCCGAGTTGAGGTGGTCAGCCGCCTTTTTGAACTTGGCGTGTTGTCGGACAAGTTGAGAGGAAGAGGCAGCCAAACCACGGAGTCTATCGACAGGCCGATCCACGAAGGCGAGAGCTTGTGGCTGATTCGATGTGTCCCTGAGAAATCAGCGGCACCGGGGTTCGCCCCTCACAGCCAAAGCCCAGCCACAACCACGCAGATCACGCTGAAGCCGCTGAGTCAGCGCATCCTGGCTGCCGACCGTCGGTTTGCCCTCTCGCTATAACACCCAGGCAACGCTCTCGCTTTGTTTTCTCTTTGCACTGCTGTCCAATGTTCCGTCCAATGTTGCAGACATTGGACCACAAAATTGCTCGGACAACGCACGCAAGGCGTCAAGACGATCGATCGTCCATCGATAAACAAGGTGTCGACCATCGCAAAGTTGCCGGCGTTGAAGCCGACCTTAATCCCGTTAGCATATATACGAGCACGTCGCTTTACTCATCGTCTATGCACTCACACATTTAACGAGCAATCGCCAGAAAGGCGTTTCAGTGGCCAAAAACCCAAGCGCGAGCCAAGATTGACTCGATGAGCGGCTCCTTCAGCTCCTTCGCGTTCGAGGACTTCCTGCAGACGCAGCCGGGCGGCGCGTCCCAGTCGCAGTCGCAGAGCTTCCCCCTCACGCAGCAGTCGCAGCCATACGCGTTCGTGGACCCAAGCGAGCCGGGCGACGCCTTTTACGACCAATACCAGACGCCGGCATCGTCGTTTTTCGACCAATCGCACACCGCTGACGACGGTTTCGACCAATCGCAAGCTGCCTCGGACTTCCAGAGCCAATTCGACGATGGCAGCCTCGCCGGAGACTTCCAGAGCCTCACGTTTGACGAGACGGCGGACGAGGACGCGCTCGAGTACACGACCAGGGAGCTGCCCAAGCACGCATGTGCCTACTGCGGACTGCACGAGCCTGCGTCGGTGGTCAAGTGTGTCGCAAGCGACAAGTGGTTCTGCAACTCTAGAGGTAACACAAGTGGCTCGCACATCATCCAGCACCTGGTGCGCAGCAAGAACAAGGAGGTGTCACTGCACCCAGAGTCGCCGCTGGGCGAGACGGTGCTTGAGTGCTACAATTGCGGCTGCCGCAATGCATTTCTACTGGGCTTCATCCCGGCCAAGCAGGACTCGGTGGTCGTGCTGCTGTGCAGAGACCCGTGTCTGCAGATGAACGCGCTCAAGGACATGAGCTGGGACATGTCCCAGTGGCTGCCCATTATCGAGGACCGCAGCTTCCTGCCGTGGCTGGTTAAAGTGCCCTCGGAGCACGAGCAGCTTCGAGCGAGACAGATCACGTCCAGTCAAATTGCCAAGTTGGAGGAGTTGTGGAGAGACAACCCGTTGGCGACCGTGGAGGATCTGGACCGACCCGGGATTGACGACGAACCTGTGGAGGTCACCCCCATGTATGATGACGGATACCAGTACCAGAACATCTTTGGACCGTTGGTGAAGATGGAGTCGGACTATGACAAGAAGATGAAGGAGTCTCAGACGCAGGAGGGAGTCATGGTGCGCTGGGATACCGGGCTGAACAAGAAGCGCAACGCGATTTTTACGTGCTCGAGACCGGATTCGGACCTGAGACTCGTGCCAGGAGATGAAATCCGCCTGCGGTTGGGACCCACTGCGAGCATGCTGTACGGTAAGGACTGGGAAGGAACGGGCCATGTGCTGAGACTGGACGAGTCGGAGGTAGCGCTGGAGATGCGCAGCAACAACGTGCCCATGGAGATTACGGACGGGTACTTGGTGGACTTTGTGTGGAAGTCGACGTCGTTCGACCGCATGCAGGCTGCCATGAAGACATTTGCCGTGGACGACACGTCGCTGACGGGATATTTGTACCACAAGATCTTGGGCCACGCTGTCGACGTGCAACCGCTGCGTATCCCGCGCTCTGTTGGCACGCACTTCTCGGCTCCGGGACTGCCTGAATTGAACCCGCCCCAGATGGAAGCTGTGAAAGGCGTGCTGGAGCAGCCCCTCAGTTTGATTCAGGGCCCTCCAGGAACGGGCAAGACGGTGACGTCCGCGTCAATCGTGTTCCACATGTCGAAGCAAAACATGGGCCAAGTGCTAGTGACAGCTCCTAGTAACATCGCTGTTGACCACCTGACGATGAAGATCAGTGCTACTGGTCTTCGTGTGGTGCGTCTGGCTGCTAAAAGCCGCGAAGCCGTGGCTTCGTCTGTTGAGCATTTGTCGCTACACGCAATGATCAAGTCACTAGACTCGCCTGATAAGGCGGATCTGCGGAAGCTGATGCAGCTCAAGGATGACCAGGGAGAGTTGTCGTCGCAGGATGAAAAGCGCTTCAAGTCGTTGAAGCGCCAGGCAGAGCGTGAGATTCTACAAGCCGCCGACGTTATCTGCACGACGTGCGTCGGTGCCGGTGACCCACGTCTTTCCAACTTCCGTTTCCGCCAGGTGCTGATCGATGAAGCGACCCAGGCTACGGAGCCCGAGTGCCTGATTCCGATTGTTCAGGGTGCTAAGCACGTGGTAATGGTGGGAGATCACCGTCAACTGGGTCCTGTGGTCATGAACAAGAAGGCAGCCAGTGCCGGCCTGAACCAGTCGCTTTTTGACCGTCTACTGCAGCTAAACCACCGCCCCTTCCGCCTCCGCGTGCAGTACCGCATGCACCCCTTCTTGTCGGAGTTTCCCTCGAACCAGTTCTATGAAGGTGAACTGCAGAACGGTGTGTCCGCAAGCGAGCGACAGCTCTCGAACGTGGACTTCCCGTGGCCGAACCCAAACAAGCCGACGTTCTTCTACATTTGCCTGGGTGCCGAAGAGATTAGTTCGTCGGGTACGAGCTACCTGAACCGCACGGAGGCAAGCAATGTGGAAAAGATTGTCACGGCGTTTCTGAAGGCCGGCGTGCTGCCAGCGCAGATTGGCGTCGTTACGCCGTATGAAGGACAACGTGCGTACGTGGTCAGCTACATGCAGCGCAATGGACCTATGCGTTCCCAGCTCTACAAGGATGTGGAAGTTGCGAGCGTGGACTCTTTCCAAGGTCGTGAGAAGGATTTGATCATCCTCTCGTGCGTGCGTTCGAATGAAAACCAGGGGATTGGTTTCCTGAGCGATAAGCGTCGTTTGAATGTGGCTCTCACGCGTGCCAAGTATGGTGTTATCGTTCTTGGCAACCCGCGCGTGCTGGCTAAGCAACCCCTGTGGAACACCTTGCTGAACCACTACCGCGACAACCAGTTGATTGTGGAGGGCCCTCTCAATAACTTGACTCCCTCGCACATGCAATTTCCACCGCCAAGGCACCCGGGTCGTGGTGCCCACCGTAATGGCAACGGGGCTAACCGTGGCCCCATTCCTCCTCTGGACTCGCGCTTTGACCCGCGTTACGACCAGGCGGGACATGCTGCTCTTGACCCTCTTGGAGGATTGCCCCCGCCTGGACCCCAGCAACGTGGAGGCCCTCGTCGTGGTCCAAGCAGTTATGTGCCTGGAAGCATGGGGCCGCTTACCCAGGATGGCATGACCCAGTCGTCTCTCGGAATGGATGGTCCATTCACGCAGGCAGCGCAGACGCAGTCGTTTAGCCAGATGTCGGCGGACAAGTTTGCGATGTCGCAAGATAGCTTCGGGTACGAGCACGACTTCAAGTCGCAGAACATGCCCATGTCGCAAGACAGCCGTGCTCCGGGCAGTGACTTTTACTAAGACGGTGTTCGATGCATGAAAACGAAACTATTGAGCGTGTCGGTCAGACGGTGGTCAGGAAGCGTCTGGGTGCTCTTGAAGGTGCGAGCGCCATTGACATGGAATGCAGAGGTCGCAAATGACTGCGGTGATGGTCTATGGACAAACACGAGGTGATGCGGGAACGAGTCTCGGTTTCTCGTTGCACAGCAATTTGCACGATTGTGACTGGAATACCTGAAGACTGAAGACTGCTTACGAGCACGAAACCCTGTTGATGGAATGACAAGGATAAACGCCCCGCAGAGTCTGAAGCGTGCTGGAATAGCCCCAGAAGCGCTGGTGTATCAAGGAGAGCAGCGTCGAGCAAGAAAAGGAACAGAAAGGAGAAAAGGAAGAAGGGATGGCTGGGTTTGATGGCGTGAGCTTTAGCTCAAGGCCTTGGGCCATCGTTGCAACTGGTCTTAATTGGATGCTCGCTCTCGTTTGGCAGGTTGTTTTTGGCGTGGCTGTTTCTTTTTTTGGGAGGATGTAGCGTCGTTTTTTATTTTTTGTGCTGTAAGGTCATTTCATCTCGAGCAGCCTAGCTCAGCTCAAGCTTCCAGAAGTTCCAGGGATGTCGTTCAAACCAGAGCTGTTCGAGGACGAAGAAGGCAAAAAGCTTCCATTGGCAAATGAAAACGAGCTGTTCATCCTGCAGCGTGCAAAGATCACTTTCCAGTGCAAGACACCCGAGTAGGCTTTGATGGGATGCGGTGGTGATTAAGTACCGGTCTAAATTGTGTTTTGTGTTGGCAGCCACGCTGTGTTCAAAGGAAAGGGTCGGATCTACTGCACCACGCAACGGTTCATTTTCGTGGCCGAGAAGGGTACGGCGCAGAATGGCTGCTACTTCGAGGCATTTGTAAGTGGTTCTGTCGACTTCGCACCAATGCCTCGCCACTCATGACATATTTTAGGAAATCCCGTTGCTGAAGATGACTGACGAGAAATTCAACCAGCCGATCTTCGGTGCCTGCAGCATCTCGGGGCTGGTTACTGCGGTTAGTAGCTTCACGGCTATGGTAGTGCTCGTTCATTAGAACTGACGGGTAGTGAATGATGCAGAGTGTGGAATTGGAGGGGGGAGAAAACTTCTCCTGGAAGATTACGTTTGCGAATGGTGGCACCGGTGTGGTTCTGCCAGTGTTTCTGCGGTTGATGGAGAAGCGCAAGAAGAAGGGTACGAAAGGGCGCTTTCTTGGATGAATGCTCTGGCGCAACTTACCATGTTGTGTTGTATGTTTCAAGAGGAAATCGATATCACCTTTGTTCAGAGCCAAAAGAAGGCGTTTGTTGATCCGAACGACCCGACTGTGATTTACATCGCGCAGCCTATCAAGCCTGCAGCCGCTGTTCAAAGCAGCTAGCAGATTAACAAATGTTTAGTTCGATACACAGCACAATCATGGTTCATACCTAGTCATTTCTTGACATGTGAACGAACGACCACAAGACAAAACCCAAATACACTACGTACAGTAGTAGCATATTCTAGAGACTTGATCAACATGTTTTCCATATTAGCTTTGCTGCCAACCCCCGCACTAAATTACTGTAGGATTACTCAACAGCACCTACATGTAGTCACTGCATTTGCTGTAATTCCGTCATCCCGTTCAAAAGCGCACATCAAAGTTGTGAGCTCCTAGTCGTAGTCATCGATGCCGTTAGGACAAGGCTAAAGAAGACGTGGGTGCACCACGTTTTACTTCACAGCATTATCCTATAACTTCCCCCACGGCGGCTCACCGATGAGTACCTCGATGATGCACATACGAGTTGTTTTTTAGGAGCAAAAAAGTGAAATTAGCGTTAATCACAGTTAAAAACGAATAACACACAGTTAATAAAAAATAAAAAGGAGCCGACAAATTATTCTGTATTTACTGCCGTACTCAGCCCGGAGCAGAAGAAGGAAGGCATTCCGCTGCCAAGATGGTTCGTCGGCACTTCATGTTCTGCCAGGGACTGCGCCCGCAGGAGACGTGTCAGGAGCTCCTGACCCAATTCAAGCAGGATGGCAAGGAGATTGAGAACGCGGGTCCCATGCTGGCCGTGCGGGGGCTCATGAAGGAGCACCTTCTCAATGCCATCGAGGTCGCCAAGTGCCGAACAAAGATGCCCGGCCTGCAGATCGCTCTTATCAACGCATCGAAGATGATGAACGTGCGGTCTTCCCCACGAAGCTGACGATGCTGAGGCAGGCGCTCGGTGGCTTGTTCGTCAAGTCCGACACCGAGTAGACACGCGTTCCGCACTCGCAGCGGAAAGCCACGGACTCGGTCTCGTTCTTGCCACTTTCGACACCCTTCCACACACCGCTGCCGACTGAGTCTAAGCCGAAGCTGGTGCAGGATCTGCAGCGCGTCAAGTGCGACAGCAACGACAGCCAGCTGCAGGTGCCCACGGTGTATGCTACGAACGCGGAGTCCACCAACTTGCAGACGGCGAACGACGTGATCGATGAACATATTAGCATGCAGCTGCTACAGCTCGTGGACTGACAATCGCAGAGCGCCACTTGAACGCGACCCACATCCTGGAGTTCGGCACGGACTTCGGGTGTGGCGAAGCTGAGCAAATGATCGCGGAAGGCTTGGGCATCGAGATGGTGATCGCGACTGCCAAGCACCCGGTAATGAACACGACGACGAAGTACGCTGCTCTGGTTGGCCTGCAGCAGTTCATTGACGCTGCCCCCACGTTCACCTCGGCTGTGGCGACGTGGGCGAAGAAGTTCGGTCCGCAGGTGACGGAGGCGGGCAAGCTGTACAACAGATTCACGCGCGTGCTGAACAAGCCGCCGGTTATGGTGGCGGGAATGGTGCCGACGACCAGCTTGGAGAACATCGACCTCGTGGCGGCTATCTAGAACGCTGAGGTCCACGGTGAGTTTGCCGCGGCTGGTTTGTCGCGTCGAGGACGCGGTGAACATGCTTGTGTCGAAGATCAAGCCCGGCCTCGGCATCGCGATCAACGTGTTGTACCTGAACGCCACGCAGTGGGGTTTCCAGCTCCTGATGGTGCCCGCATGCGTCGCAGCGGTGTGCCTATCGAGACCATTACAATTTGTGCCGGTATCCCAACGAAAGAGCGTGCGCTTGAAATGATGTCACAGCTGGAGGCATTGGACAGCGCTTCAAGCCCGGTTTGGTGGACGGTATCCACTCGGTACTGGACATTGCAGCGGCGGTGCCGAGCATGAATGTGATGCTGCAGTGGACTGGCGGTCGCGCTGGTGGCCACCACAGATTCGAAGACTTTCACCAATCGATGGAGGAGACGTACACCGACATTCTCCGCATGCCCAACGTGCTGCTGGTTATCGGATCTGGTTTTGGCAACTGGTAAGACTTGAAGCAGTATCTCACGGATGAATGGAGCTTGGCCCGTGACCACCTGCATAGAATGCCCGCGGATGGTATCCTCGCGAGATGGTTGCTGCGACCGCGCTGGAAGTTAAGAAGCTACTCGTGGACACACGTCGGAGTTGGAGTGGGAAACGAGCTACACGGGAGCAGTGGGCAGCGTGATCACGGTCACGTCGGAGCTGGGCGAGCCCATTTACGTTGTGGCCAATCGCTGCGCTCTGTTGTGGAAGGAGTTTGACGCCAAGTACTTCTCCATCCCACGTGAGCAGGTAGAGCTGACGCTTCGTCTCAACAAGAAGGACATCACCACGCGTCTGAACGCGGACTACCAGAAGCCATACTTCGGCTGCAAGCGCAGTGTTGAGACGGGCGAAAGCGTTCCGGCTGACCTAGAGAAGATGTCGTACGGAGGCGTGCTGACGCGTATGATCGACTTGATGTACGTGAAGATCAAATGAAAACAAAAGCGCTAGGTACATGACACGTTCTTCTCGCGTGTGAGCAAGTTCCTCACGCGTACAGAGGAGTGCGAGGGAAAGTTCAGCAGCGAGTTTCGCAGGATAATGAGTTGCAGTTGAGCTCTATACGTAGTCGGTTGTGAATACGAAACAACAACATGGATAACAACGGAACCGACCCAGCCGACATCTCGCTGCAGGACGACAAGTCGCAGGCAAGGGAGGGTGCACATTCGAATCGAACAACATCAATGAAGTGTAGCGGATGACGCAAAGCAATTACGACAATGTCTGACAACCGAAGTTTCCCTTGGTCAAAGGAGGTGACAGGGTTACCTGATTGGCCGATTACATTTACCGCGCGGTAGTGACCCAGGCTAAATAGACAACGCATCCAAAACACCCTTAAAAAGAGATAGATGTCCAACATTAAGTTAGAGCACCCAAATTTGCTGACCAGCACACTTATGTGTCGGTACATCACCCTCAGCTTGCGATGCACCACCTCCATTCAATCCCTCAACACTACAACCTCTCGGTCGATGACCAAGTTTTTTCCAGCCAATCTCATTACGCAGATATTGCTATTTCTACCAATTATGTGTCGTTTCTGTGGATCCCTCCACGGGATCCGGCTCCCTTGTTTCTTACTTAAACTTCTACTAGAAAGCACGCACCCCACATCACCAATGCCGCACACCATCGACTGGACACTCATCACCGAAGGGCTTCCTCGCGAAGACGCGCTCATGCTCCTGGACTCCTTCAAGGCTTTCGTCGTTTTCAAGAGCAGCGTCACGCCATGCAACCTGTGTGCGGTCTCCGCCCCGCATAATATGCGTACTCGCTTGCTGCGCTGCAGCTGTGAGGCATGCAAGGGCGTTACTTCGTTTGCCCCATGTCAGTGGCGAGGCAAGACCCAGCAGTGCTGCTCTATCAATATTGTGAGCGTGTGGGAGGTTGGCAACCATCTCTCCCCCCGCCGCCCCGCCAGGCCCATTCGCATGACCGAGCCGATGAAAGAAGTAGCGCGAGAGATGGCGGCGCACAACCACAAG
>AWVV02008752.1:0-13069 GCA_000500205.2 Phytophthora lateralis | reverse complement strand
TAGGCACCCAGAAATAGGTGGTGCAACACAGATAAGAGAGCCGGACGCGGCCGGGCCAGTGGGAGGACGAGGACTATCCATACCGTAGCCCGCCGTTCCTCATTCCGGTTTTCCCAGCAAACCCCTCAAGCCCCAACCAACCCAGCAGCGCGGCGTGCCTAGACCCGCGTGGGAGCAAGGCGGCGCCCACGACGGACACACGGACGCGGCGTGCCTGGACCCGCGTGGCAGCAAGGCGGCGCCCCAAGCGAATATGATTCTTGTGTGCCTCGTTGATGCCCCTGCCTGTGCGGAGCATGTTGAAGGGCTTGCCTCTGTACTGCTTCAGCTGATGACTGGGGTAATAACTTGGTATGCGTGCATTACTCGCACGGACCAGTGCGCTAGTATAATTCAATGTAGCCTAGCTTAGAGGTTTATCAATGGAATATATTTAATTGCTGCTGCTTCGCGTTTGCATCCTCTACTTTTCCTCGGCCTCTGCCTCTATATAGACCTTCTCAACGTTGCGCCGCTTGGCTGCCTGTATTTATTGATTTCTCCTGTCGGCAGGTTTTCGGCATGCTCTAGTGTGGGCTCCCACGTGGTGAGGAACAAGGTTTTCCCGTTGACGCGCATGTCGTCTAGTATAGTGCGCATCTGGTAGGTCGGACGGGCCCTCAGGTCAACACCACTTGGTAGGGCCCACTCATCCTCACCAGCGTCGTCACCATGCAGTGCCTCTTTGGCGAGACGGGCCTTGGTGATGCGTGCCTACGGTACCGCGTCGAGCAACCGCTTGATTGACCTCCCGGTATTTGAGGACGGGTTGCTTGACAAGAGGCCCCAAGTTCTCAAATAGCGAGCGGCCGCCTCGTCTAACCTCCCCCACCCACATTGTTTTAGGTGCTGCTTGCACCAGTCGCAAAACGCCTTGAACGTGGTGGGAGGTGCTTGAGTGGAGCTGGAGGTCGCCATTAGAAGTCACTGTAGTGATGCAAGTTTGAATATGAGCACAGCATAGCAAGCGCGACAACTTTGTTTTGGAGCAGTTACATGAATAACACGGATGGGAAGTGCAACGACTGCTGTATTTTTAATTATTGCACGCTTTCTCTAACTTCAGTCAGTGCTCAGGGCGTGTCCATTGGTACGAGGTCGGCCAGCAGGAATGCGGGTGCTGTTTGTACGGGTTCGGCGTCTCTTCCTTGAAACAGAACGATTAACAAGCGTTCGCTTTCCGTCCAACGGTGTAATACTTTGTCTGTAGAGCGAAAACAACGTGGATGCAAATAGCGAACTTGAAATGGTACTTGCAACCACATATGAACTTGTCCACGTCCACGTGCCAACCACCAGCAGGTTGTCCTTCGAGCTCCATTCGCGCATAGTTATCTCCCTTTTGCGCTGAAATAGGAGCGACCTCGCGACTCCGGCCCAGCTCAGGCAGAAACACGCGATTGCAACCACGCGACAGCACGCACACCATGTTCAGGTTCGGGGATACGAGCAAGAACTCGATGCTGGATCGGCTTGGAGTCATATCTTGGAGGAGACCACGCAAACGAAAGCCTGTTACACGAGCTTTCAACTGTTGAGTGGCTTGAGGCACTTCCTTGAATGGTCTTGGTGTCACCGACTGGTGACCACAGCAGTCCGCAAGCAGTCGGATGAGAGTTCCAATCTTGTGCTTGGTACGGAGTGTGTAGTCACGCTTGATGAGGCGGTTGAACTGTTCTACCGGGTTGTTGGTCGTCGCATAACCACCTGGTGTATGGAAACACTGCCAGCGGCTGAACTCGCTCGTCATCCGCTGCGTCTCGAATTAGTTCCGGAACACCGACAACTACTGTTCGCCCGACCACCTGGACAACACCATTACGACCAGTTCGTCATAGGCAGCCTTGGTTGAAGCAAAGTGAAAGTCGTATATATCCGCGACCACGTGTTCGCACAATGTGTCCGGAACAGCCTTGAGTCTTTCTGCGGCCTTGTCGGTGCGCACACGACGCACGGAACCAGGTGGCTCTTTATGATGACAAAAAACTTCATGTCCTCCACGAGCAAATGGGAGTCTTCGCGAGCCATATCGCTGCATACGGTTGTCCACTTGTACGTTGGGGACATGTTGCGGTGATGGGGTGGGGGTCTTCTTGGTCCGCGGAGTAAGCTGATTTTTCGAGGATAAAGGGAGATTCCTGGCAGCAACCACATATATGAAGGCACATGCAGCCTATTTACTCCGCTTCAATTGGTTGAAATGTTGACACTATCTCGAAAACGATTCGCTGATTTTGAGTGGTGTGGAATCACCCGGATTTGGTGTGGTTCTGTGTATCGCAGTGTGCTACGTGTTTTTTTTAGTGTGGCGCATCGTGCTCTTGGTGTGTACCACGCACGCGCTGTGTGATTTTCCATTTTCTGGGTGGCAAACCAAATTTCTGTGTGTTTTGCGGGCTCTGTCGCATGAGTGCTGCCGCGTACATGTAGACATTGTATTATTAATAATAGTAATCAGTATTCCGACTTGTTCAGCGGAAGAGGAAGTTCAAGGTTCCAAAGTTCCTAAGCTTATCCAAGAGGAAGTTTCTCTTCCAATCCAGGCCATGTGTTTGTTTATGGAAGTCAGCGATTACGCGGTCGTATGACGGTAACGTCCTCATTGACCAACTTGATGGTGCCCGACGAAGCGTTTCTGAGCGAGGTCGGAGGGTTCCTGGACTTGGGTTTGCTGGACTTGCACCATGTCGATCTCCCGGTTGAAGAAGAGTGGAATACGCTCGACCTCCTACCGCCCGACGCAGTGTTTGCTGCAAGAGAAGAGAGTCGAACTGCATCCGGCGACGAAACCAGCAGCAGCAACGATGACAAGCAACAGGACGCAAGTCAACGAGTCTTGCTACGTGAACGGGAGACAAAAAGACGGCGAATCTATCGCCAGCGGCTGAAGGATGAACGCGAAACGCTGCAGCAAGAAGCGAACGGGCTGACCATGACGCTGACGACGTTGAAGAAAAACGTTCTGCAACCCAAAGCTGAGAGTGCTGAGGTCAAGCGATCGATGACTCAGAGCAATAGTCCCGGTGTCGACATGTGGAAAGCTGTAGCTACGTGGGAACTGGAGTCACTCCGACGTGCACAAGCCGAGCAGAAGCGACTTCATTCTGCAGTCACCGGGCAAACCAAACTGATCAAAGACCTTCGTAAAGTCACCTTCAAACGTGTCGCGACCAATGCATTGGCCTCAGAGGACTTGTTGTCTGATTTGGTTCGCATCGAGTCGCCAGATGCGGCATTGTACGACGCCTATCTCCGGGAATTGGACAGAAACTACAGTCGAATTGACGAGGTGTTCCGCACCTGCGGCTTGGACTCGATGGCTGAAGGTGTAGCACGTTCGACAATCGGGAAGGAAACCGACAACAGCATGAACCAGTTCTTGTACATGGGGGAGATGCTGCTCCCGTTTGAGTTCCAGCACATGTGTGAGTGTTACTGGCGCGTGGTGAGTCTCGACCACAGTTCCCAGGGGCGCGAGGTGTACGAAGGCGTGAAGGATCCCAGCAACACAGTTGCTATGAAGTATCGCGTTTCGAAAGTGCTGAACACCGGAGTCACTGTTTGTATGCAGCAGCATCTTGTGTTGCGTCGCTTTCGTGAAGCCAACAGCGTGGTTTTGGTGTGGAAACTCTTTGCCGATGGCGAGGGAGATTTTAAGGACATGCACTCGGACGAAGCTGGCTGGTGTCGTATGCGGCCTGCCAATACGTCTGAAGGCAGGTCCTGGATGGAGATACATGTACGCCGCTCGCCCATGCACTACCGCACAGCTCTTCGTCGGAAATCCGATACTCGGCAGTTTAACGAGGCCCTGAAAGTCTCGGCCGACGAGGATCAAAATAAAATCATGACAGGCCTCAAACAATTAATGCTGGACGAAAGCTGAGTTCTGCTAAGTTTAATAGGTTTTGGTCTTATTCCTCAAACTTTATGAAATGTTCTTGCTCGAAGAAAAAGTCAGCAAAACGACCTGCAACTACATGTAGAGGCGTTCGAATCCTCGTCGGTTTCGGTACATCGGCCCTGGCCTGCAGTCCTTCGATCCTGATGTACCAGATTCACAAGAAAAAGCACGTCGGTGTCGCCTCCGCCATTCCGCTTGTCATGCTCGTGAGCAACTCGCACCTTTGGATGATGTACGGGTACATAGGCGATAACTACTTTCCCATCTTCAGCTGCTTCACCTTCGCAGATCTCGCAGTCTCTACTAACCCGTACAGCAGTTCTTATAAAAATCACGATTCACCCTATTATGGATAAGTGCCTTGCGAAATACAGCTTTCAAGTATCAAGCTCGAGAAGAATATCTACTGCTCTTAGATCTTAATGCACCACACCGGTGTTTGACCTCACTTCTCGCTCGTGTTTTGCCTTTCGAAAATCGAAGTTATCGATGAATCTTGTACATTCTGCTACTCATTGGGACTAACGTTTGTAGGAGATATACCAACGCCAGTAAGAAGAACAAAATATCGGCCGTGTCTGAAGAGGAATGAATAAATGGATGCTGCTCTCCCCGCACGCATAACAGAGATTCTCCACAGCTATAATGTGTTCATTGTCTCCATGACGAAGGGCCAAGAATTTACCACTGACGATATCGTTGTGCCAAGTCGCCAAATTCCAAAACGATGCTGAAGTCTATCATAGAAAATTTCTGGAGAGATTTCTAGTGAGTATCGTGACTCCTCGTTTACGGAAGCTCTATAAACTCATAACCTTCGTGATTTGAACACAAACTGAGTACAACAAGAGCTTAAGAAATAGTGTTCTCGTAAACAAGATAGGGTCCACCCTACCGAAAACGAGGTGCATGACTGTAATGGTGTTTACTAGGTTTCCTGTTGTCTCCAACTATCCTAATTGTCGATGCCTTTCAATGTACATGTGCGGTCTTTGTGTTATTTCGCGCTCGTTAGGAGAAATTTATTGCTTGAGATGTCAAAGCACAAATAGATGTACAGGCATCATATGGACACGGTGGTCAAAGAACGCAAATACAATTCACGCATTATTAATAACAGTACTCAAAGAAATTCGACACTTTCTCACTCGACAACCAAACGTTCAGATGTTGATGTGTGCCAGCGTCTCCTCGAGGAGTAACTTCGACAGTAAACTTGTGATGGCTTGCGCATCCTCCGTCACTGAGCTCTGCATCACATCGTAGAAATCTCGAGTGCCCGCTCTGCTAGGACTAGAACCACCAAACCGCATTGGCGACTGCCGAACACACACTTCAACCACTGTCGAGTCTCCTTCGATAGACGGTTGAAGACACGCCCACCCTGTTTCCTCCAGGAGCATTCCAGCAAAGATGTCTTCTCCCTCCGAGTACGTTTTCCACGTGAAAATGGTGCGGGTCTCGCCCACAAACCGACGGAAAACATATCGTTGCATCACGGAGACTGAGGTTCCAGTTGCCAACTTCCGCTCCAAGCGGAAACGGATCACGACTGTGTCGTCTGGATCTCCAACGTCATCACAGTCCTCTCTATCTTGTTGCCATGGTGTAGCTTGGCCAGCGTCCACATCGTGTGTTGTGTCTGCTTGAAGCTGAACGGCTGGCTGAACTTGTTCAAGTGCTGGAAATACTTGACGTCGTTGTTGGTCTCATCCCGGAAAATGGATGTGGATATTCCGTTTGCCATACCATTTAAGTCGAACCCGCGAAAGATTTCGTCCACTTGACCATACGCCACGACGACCTGCTGGAAATGGCCGTCGTATAAAGCGCCATTGGCCAATGTGTTGAGCTGAAGACTGGATACGGTGGCGAGCCGAATCTCTTGCTCGATAGGGTCTACGTCATACTGATCCTTTGGTAGCAGTCCTCGAAGTGTGGCCAGGTACGATGCTTGGATGCTGACGGCACTCACAAGCTTCTTCTGCTCCTTCTCCGCTCGATTTCGCTGTTCTCGTTTCTGAATGGCGAGGTCTCTCCAGATAGATTGTGGGAGAACCAACTTCGCAACAGTTCCCTGGTGCTTCTTTTCGGCGTCTTGTTGCAGCTTTATGAGTTGTCGAGAGAGCTCCATCTCCATACGCTGTAGCGTTTCCCGCTCGTGTCTGAGTCGCCGTTGGTACCTTTGCTTTCGGATAGTCTCTTTTTCCTGGCGTATTTTACGCTTCATGGTCTTAGTCTCGTTACCGTAGCTCTTGGTTGTTTGACTGACGACATTCAGAGCTGGAGCTTCACTGGAGAACTCGATCCTGACAGGAGACATCGTCGAGGATGTACTAGCAGTGTCAGCATCTCGTGAAAAGGCAACTTGATCATTGTTGTCGTACTTGGTGTGTGCATCAGCTACTTGCAGCTCGCTCGTGGCCAGGAAAGCTGAGACTTCTGCAAGGAAAGCAGAATCCGTCGCCATCTCGTCCGAGAACTGTGACTTGCTTGGGAAGGTTTTTTTTCGAGGAGTGATAGTTGAAAAGACAATAAGTGATCGCATGATCACGGTTCGGTCCTCTTGCCGTTAGAAGAGCAGCCAACAAGGCAGCTGTTAGGACCAACGCCTTCGCTTTTACGGATGCTACAAATGCCAGCATTGCATGATCCCTGTTAGATGTATCCGTCTCTAGACAAAGAGGACACGTGGTTCCTGAGTCATAGGTGCGTGGCGTGCCCCCCAAAGGCAATCCTCCTTCTATCCTTTCATTCCTTCGTGAGCATATCGATGATCATCTCTCGAAAAAGTGTACTGCGTTCTTGATCGATCGATCGAAGGCCTCTCTGACTCGGTGTAGTATCCTGGACGGCGTAATGTGTCACACCGCCGAGCGCGCGTCCGCGTGGTGAGTCGCCACTGGAGACCACGCTGCAACCAGAGACGAGGAGGCATGCGCGGATGTGATGCTATCCCTGAAACAGTTATCACCAACGTTTCCTACCTTGAACATGGAAAACTAAAAGCCATGCCCTTCGGCAGCAACAATTCGTATCACCATCGCGGTGTCACCAGCGATCTCTAGCCTGCTAGGTGTTAGTTAGCTACTGTAGGTAGGTAGGAAGCTTGGACACTGTTCTGATAGCTCCCATAAGCCGTTTCTGCTCGGCTGATACTTGGAAGATTCCCCTCTCTGAGCTTTTTGCAATACCGTATGAACATTGACACAATCCCGTAACCAACTTGCACCAGCTGGATGCACATCGGATTGCTGAAGAAGATGATGGTACGCCCAAATCCCGTGCGTACCAGAATCAACTTCACTCGACAAGTTAGACTGCGTAATTTGCATCTTCACCTTACGACAAACGATCGACAAGCTGACGCAGCAGCTTCACGGACTCACTCATTTCAAACACACGGAATCAACACGGAATTTGAGCCTCTTTGGAGAGACTTTGCAAAGCATGAACGTGATCTGCGACTGAATTCCGAGATCGAGCAGTTGCAGCTTTTAGCTGTGACTGAGGCAAAGGCGTTTTACATCGAGAAACTCTGCAAAGAACTTCCTACCCCACGCACAGGTTTTGCTGTCGCTTCTACCACGGAATTACTGAACGGAGGCCTGCCTCAAGCTCAGGGAACTCCACCCTTCGACTATACCATGCATCGCGGTCATCTGTGGAGAGTAAACGAGAGTTGTACTCAAGTCGACGAGGTGTTTCGCGACTTGCCCATGGTACACGATGGAGTCACTTCCTCAGTCCACCGACGCGACAAGGATGGCGAGTTGGAGTACTTCCAGCATCTGAACAAAATGACCTAGCCATTCAACTACAAACACACGTGCCAGAAAATGTGGCAGCTAGCCAAGTGTCCCCACCGCCAGAACGACCGCGAGGAGTTTGGGGAAGTGGAAGACTCCGAGGACATCATTGTCGTCAGCTGCCGCGTGGCTCGAACTTTAACGACTGGTTCGACAGGCTCCGTGCTGCAGCGGTACGTCATTCGCCGTTTCGAGGAGAGTGCTCGTACTGGAAAACCCACTCTGAGGGCGAAGAAATCTTTCAAGGAATGCACTCAGACGAAACGGGGTGGATTTGCCTGGAGCCAGCTACTTTTGAGGATGACATGACGGAGATTCGAGTCTTCGCCAAGTTCCAATGAGATTTAGTATCTCGGGCCCTGGCGACTCGATTGTCGAAGAGTTTCATCAAATGCTTCAAAGTTTCGCGGATGAGGACGCTCATGAGCTGACCACTGGTTTGGGATCATAGACACCTTGTCCGGGATAGAGATGTAGAGCGTCATGAGAACTGTCAGGAGTAATTTATATCGGTGTCAGGCCCGTCAGGAGCCCTTGCGATATACCCGTCGATTCTCGGCAGTATTCTTCTCTCGTTTGAACCAAGATTGTCATGATCGGATCGTTGTTTTGCTAAGTGTGCTACGTACCCAATCCCCAGCATAGTAAATTGGCGCCAAGAAGCTCAATGTCATATGAGAGTGCTGGAGCCACAAAACACACCAGGCCCTCGAGAAGTGCTGCGTTCGAGACAAGGTTGTTTATAGAAGCCAGGCTACCAGTTGTTGACAGTGCAAACACATTATTAATAGTATTATAGCTGGTGTGGATATGAGAAAATCGCGGTAGTAGCGTTTGTGCTACACGTATTCTGGGTGTCAAAGCCGTTTACATGAGAGCAGTACTATAATAAAGGGTGAAGGCAATTCGTGTATGGTTTCTTGGTGAGGTCGAGTGCGGTTATCCATACCGTATGCATGTATGAATCACAATACGAGAAAACCTCGTGGATGAACGCCGCGTCATTCCTTGCCAGCGAAGGACAGATCCAAGTTATCTCTCCCAGTTGGTTGAGACGTGGGTGTGACAAAGAGTGAGCATGCGACCGCTCTATAATACTCGTGGATTACCGGCTTCCTGACACACCGAGAGACAGCGGCCACCATGAAGGGCCCAACGGAGATCGACTTGCCTCTGGAGCCCGTCAAAGTCTTCGACGCATCGCATAGCATGGGTCTTGTCGACGGGGATATTCGTGAAGAACGGGCCTCGAGGCCCCACCGGGAGAAGGAGATATTCCGCCGTCGAAAGCAGCGCCAACGACGTAAGGACGAGCGCGAAAGCTTGCGACGAGAGGAGCGCGAGTTGACTCTTGAATTGCACAAGCTGGAGCAAGTTTGTGACAATACTGTCGAAGCCAGTCGTACCAGCGTTCAGCTTAACAACTACTCCTGGAAATACCGTGCGGTCCAACAGCGTGAAGAGCGTCTGAAGGCAGAAGAAGAGCAGAAACGACTTGCC
This sequence comes from Phytophthora lateralis, assembly GCA_000500205.2. Taxonomy (NCBI): domain Eukaryota; phylum Oomycota; class Peronosporomycetes; order Peronosporales; family Peronosporaceae; genus Phytophthora; species Phytophthora lateralis. The sequence continues at coordinate 3,817 of AWVV02008752.1, read as the reverse complement.
GCCGTGGCGAGAACGCAAGCCACGTACATCGACAACCTTACGAGGATGTTTCACAAACGACCGAGTGGTGATGAAACGGCGAATGGTGGCAACCTCCACAAGCGACGGTGTCTCGATGGGGAAATGTACTCGGCGCTGCTTCGGGATATTGACCACTGCTACTCCCGCATCGACGCATTGCTCGCTGACTGCGGCATGGATGAACTGCCTGTCGGGGCTGTCAACTCAGTTCATCGACGTGAGGCCGACGGCGAGATCGAGTTCATCCAGCACCTGAACAAAGTTTTGGAGCCCTTCGACTTCGAGCACACGTACCGTTCGGGGTGGAAAATTGCCGGGCATCTTCACCGACAGCGTGACCGTGAAGAATACGATGGCCTAGCAGATCCAAACAACACTATTGCCGTCAAGTTCCGCGTAGTTCATACGTTGACGACCGGAACGACGGTATCAGTGCTCCAGCGGCTTGTAGTTCGCCGCTTTTTCAGGGACGGTGCCGTCGTTCACGTGTGGAAGGTCTACTCGGAAGGTGAAGGGATTCTACGCGGAATGCATTCGGACGAGACGGGGTGGTGCAGAATCCGGCCGTCTTCGGATGCCCATTTCACCTTTACAGAGATTTGTGCGCGCCAAGTGCCTGTGCTGCCCATTTCCACCGATTCGAGCAGCTCTGCCGTCGAGAATTTCTGTCAGGTGCTGAAGGAAAAAGTCGATCAAGACGAACGAGAGCTCACAAATGCGTTGGAGAACCTGTTGCTTGAGGATGTGCTGTCAGTCTGCGAAACAGACCAGGAATGACCACAAGTGGCAGCTTTCCTGGGCCGCGAATGTCGACCTATGAGAGAGCCGTGGGGCCACCCAGAGCCGTCAGCTGGATCGAGAAGTGGCGATTGTGTGAAGTTCCGGCTGCAACAGAGTCTGAGCTGCAGGTCGACGCTCTCGACAGCAAAGTGTGTTGTTGGACGTCGCTCCTTCGTCATGGCAATGGATGGACACCGAAGAAACGGTGTGGATCAGTGCTCGTCGGGCAAAGTACTGGAGCGTTGATGGACTTCAACACCCAAAGGGCCCCAGTGCCTTGCCTGCAAGGACTATTGGTCGAAAACGATTCTCAGTCATATGAAACGATGGTGTGGTGTAGTGGTTGAAACCTTGTTTCTATCATAGATTTATTAATAGTTGTTCTCGAATTCTTCTGAAGACACAACATTATTTTACTACAGTACAGTACATGTAGTTCAGGATAAGGTGGGTAAGGACAGCCAGGTTTACACCAGCATAACATGTGTGGAACTGAATAACGCAAACAATGAGCAACCGGGTTGATCCCAAGGATAGGGAGCCAGTAACCAGTGACGGTAGTCAGTCTGCGTCAGTCTGACTCTTACACCTGGTGCGAAATGGACGTGGAATTCCTCGACGAAGTGGCGGCCTTCTTGGCCTCGGAGACCCTCCCCCGCGTGGTCACGCCATGTCGAAGCGCCTGCCCCACTGTTAGCAAGTTTTTGTGTGTCGCTAGCCCGATTGCGAGCTTGGAGATGTCGCCACCCCCTCCGGTGGCTGTTGACTCTTCCTCTGAAGACGTCGAGCCGGAGAGTCTCAAGAGCAGCAGCAGCGACGGCGAGAAAACGTCCCTGAAGGCCAATCGTCCAGACAATCGCCGGAAACGATACCGGGAGCGTGCCAAGAATGAACGCGAGGGGCTCAAACGAAAGGAGACGCAACTGTCTACGCGCGTCCAAGAGTTGATTGACATTAAAGAAGGCAGGAAATTAATGTGCGGACGGACCTGATGGCCTCCATGACGTTTTGGCAACACCTGGCATGTCGACAGCGAGAACAAAGGGATCAATCAGAGGCCCAGCACAAACAACTCGTCGCCGCTGTTCGGTCACAAGCTGGTTACATTGAGAAGCTCTGCGCGGTGCTGAAAGTTCGGCCGATGGACAACCACAAGTGGCTCCTCCTCAAGTCGTCCGACGCAACGCTCTACGACCTGTACCTGAGGGAAGTAAATGAGTTCTACGCCAAGACCGACCAAGTGTTTGAAGAATGCGGCATGGAAGCCTTGCTGATCAGGACAATGAGCGCATATCAGCATTTCAACCCGAACGGAAAGGTGACTTACACTCAATACGTCGACAAGTTGTTGCAGCCGTTTCCGTTCGAGAATACGAGCAAAAATATGTGGGAGGTTGCCAAATTCCTACACCGGGACATCGACCGGGAGGTCTACGAAGCGGTGTCGGACCATGGCAACACTCACGCATTCAAGTTCCGCATGAAGAAGATCCTGTCAACCGGATCGACTGTCTCAATCTTGAAGCGGGGTCTCGCGCGGAGATTTCGGGACGCGAATCGGGCGGTGATCGTCTTCAAGATCTTCTCGGAGGGTGAAGGCATCTTCAGCGGCGTGGATATCGACGAAACTGGATGGATTAACATGCGGCCGTATTCGGATGGCTTGGAGAGCGGGACATTGATGGAGATCTGTTTACGGCTAGATTCTATGTCGTACGTCACAGCACGTCCCAACGACTCGGCTCTAAAGGAATTCAAAGACATGATGCACGATGCAGTCGAAGAGGACAACCACAAGCTCATTCGGTCGTTAGAGAAGCTGATGATCGAAGATACTCTAGCGAACATTGAGATTGGGCCGTGAGGAGCTTTCACGCAAAATACAGATGCAACTTGGTTGGTGCATGGGTTTATCAGATCTAAAGGCAACAAATTCTGTATGGCAACAACAACAAACCTGGCGTCTTTCAATGAGGTTGGTGCTGTCACTAAATATCTTGCGTCCGTCTACCTACTGGAGCTCGTCGAGTCCCGTCTGCAGCGCGCGCTTGAGCGTCTCGAGCGTCTCGGCCTTGATCTTGGCCTGCTCACTCTCGCTCTGGCATTTCTCCAGCTGCGTCTGTGTGAAGAGCTCTGGGTTGGAGCCTTCCTGCTCGTCCATCTGTCTTAGTACCTGCAATGGGATGTCCGCGTGGTATTCAGGCGCCGCCTTGTCCGCCGCCTGGAGCAGCTCCACGTAGCGCGCGGCCTTGTCGCTGAGGAAGCCGAGCTGATCCGGCCGGAAGTCTGCCACGCCGTCCGTCAGCTGGTCCAGGGTCCGCACGACGTCCACCAGCGTCTCCAGCAACTTGGGCGGCAGGTGCGCCCCCACGTCGTCCCGGGGCAGCACCGGGCCCGCGGCGAAGGCGGAGGACGATCTGCCGACCGGCACCAGATGCGGCTTGGCGGTTTTCGCGCGTCCTCCGGGCGTCTTGGGCCTAGGCGGAGGGGATCCGCTGGGCGTGAAGGGCGCCAGGTACGGACTGGCCCCAACTTGGGCGCGGCGTTCCTGGGGCTCCGACGAGGACGCGGACGGAGGCGTCGGCTGCAGCGTCGAGGCGGACGCGGAGGTGACGGAGCCCGAAGGCGGCAGGTCGGCGAGGAACTGGTCCTGCTCCGTGTCGTCCTCCTCGAGCGCCTTGGGCGGGTCCATTGCGATGTTGTTGTCGCTTCTTGCTGCTCGATGTATACAGTGTATAGCGAGCAGAGGTATACGGACTTAAAACGAGGGAGATCGATTTAGTGCGACTTCCTTGGCTTTTTACGGTCACCCATGTATTGTGAAAGCCATGCAGTATGTCCTATATATTTGCAAATCAACCGATTTACAGCGCTATTAAGAAACGCAACCCCCGACTTGCTATATATAAACAGGGCTCAACTTAGTGTTAGATGTTAATTCTTAGATTTGAAGTCTGTTTTATCAGCGTCCTCTCCAGCCGATTTATAAGTAACTCCCTCAGAATGCCCATACTTG
>KV723965.1:568-56560 GCA_000500205.2 Phytophthora lateralis | reverse complement strand
TCGTCGCTGGCCTGAAGTCCACCGTCCTTTGCTCCCACTTTCACCGTCGTCGGCAGGAAGTCCGCCGTCTGCTGCTTTTCTCCGCTTGCGCTCCAGGCTGCAAGTTCGAGACTGAGCCCTTTGCTTCGGCTGCGGTTCGCCGACTGCGATCTAGTCCAGGTTCTCCCACCGCACGCACGCACGCCGTATCCACTGCGTCTGACCTTCCTGGACCTTCGGTGCTCCTGTCTCGTCCGCCACCGTCGCACACCAATACCTCCGCCCCGTCCTCCTTTTCGCTCACTTCGCCTGCTCCAGCGCCGCACTCATCCCCTTCAGCTGTGCCTGCTCTGCCGCCACGCATCTCCTCGCCGGCCAGAGCCACTCCACCGCTGTGCCGTCCATCTTGCCCGATGGCCGCTGTCGCCATCGACCTGTTACAAAAGTCTCGCTGAGCTGGAGATTCGCGAGGCTGTAACATTCCTGCGGCAAAATCCTTTACAGACGCATTGAGCGCGTTCCGAAAGAGGCGAAAGAACTCAGCAGCCACATTCCAGATCGTAGAGTTTGCGGAAACGCCCAGCTGAACTATTCGATGCTGAACCCGGAGCTCGTCGATATCTTTTCGCATCTTTTTGACACAGCCCTCGAGGTCGGTTACGATCTTACGCTTCTTCATTTGATGTCGTTCCTGGTGAATCCGGCTCCGCTGTTTACGGAGATGCTCCTTGCAGCTTCACGTGCTTCGTCACTGCCTTCATCATTCACATGAGTTCGGCTATGCTCTGAAGTTTCTTCACTCGACTTTTCTGTTTCGTTGTTGATGTGTGAAGCTTGAAGGGCACCATTCAGTCCGTCGGCCTTTGGAGGTGCTACCAATCTAGCATTCGAAATACGCGAGCGCTGATTTGGTGTACCGAGTGAGGTAGGAACACAATTTGTGTTCGTGGGGAATGGGCTGATATTGTGGGGGATCGAGCTCGCCGAAACCCGGTGCTCATAAGCCAGGAGTTCTCGAAAAGTTGTTGCAGTGTGACCCGCAACGTTGCTTGGCGTCAACTCAAAGCTAAGCGACGGATTTGGTAGAACTTGCTCGCCCGAGTCCATTGGCTGATGTTGGTGGTTCTTGAGATATTAGTGTGAAGCTTTACTTTCTGTTCTGAAAGCGCGAATTTGGTCGAAGCATTGCGAGAGAGCGACCGCACAACATTGCACAGCCACAGCTTGCAAGTCGTCGCGCTATTCATGTCGCTATGGCCCATACATGTACATGTAGTAGTATGGGTTGTATTACTATTGTACTCGTCACAAGTCGTTGGACCAAAATGTAGCCGGTTTTGATGATTCACAGCCCTAAAAACTATACTAGTAGCGATAGGGTGCAAAGTTGGGTCTACATTTCAAAAACGAGGTCAGAATCGGCTGAATCGCAACCGTTATTGCGCTTTACAAACGCATTTGTGTCACGAATCGTGAGGCTTCAGAGTTGCGGGAAACGGGTTGCTCTTGAGGAGCACTTCTGATTGGAGGAGGAGGCAATACACATGGGTTTACAGGCGAAAGTGCAAATATAGTAAAAACACATCCTCAGATATTGTAACCAGGTGCTCATTTCCACAGTCTTAGGGGGTCAATCAACAGTTACATTGATGAAGCTTATGCAATGACCATCAGCTCAACCCGATAAGGGACGAGGATAGGCGGGTCTTTCTTGGTCTTGGTGTCTTCTGACTCTGAAGTGAGAATGAAGGAGCTCCAAACGTGTGGCCTGCAGGGGCCGACCGCTGGTTCAGACCGGTATGTACCGGTATACCGGAAGTTTCAAATTTCATGTGGAAAACATAATTCCCTTGGCCTTTACACCAATCATTCAAGCCAACATAAATTTACAGAAGTGATTTGGTCAAGCTTACCTTTAGAGCAATGTATTCATTGCGATTCAAATGCACGGAACAATGCAAAAAGCAAAATTGCCATAGAGTAAGGGAGTTTGGGTAAGTCTACATGAAACTTACCGACGATGCCTTGCCATTGTTGAATAACTTTGATTCATGCGATTGAATTTCGTCTTGTCTGCAAAGCACACGCAGTTACTTTCCCCCGCCTACAACTATTCTGCTCTCAGGATTCAAGTGTGCACGGTCAAACACGCGAGCTGCTTCTTCTAAACTGCCCAACAACTGCATGATCGGTGTCAGCATATCTACGCTGTACTGCAGACTGACCACTCGGCCACGTTCGGCGCCCCACAAAAAGGTAACACAGCCTTCCATCACAATTCGTTGTCCATGCAGCTTCATCGCAAGAGGTGTCCATTGTCCGTTTTCAAAGAGCTGAGGGAATCCATGACGCAGAACCTTCTCGCTCATGGTGGTAGAGCTCTGCACCCTGGCCACCAGGGTATCATCCGCACCAGCATCAAGTCGCACAAGGTCGTCATGAAGGCGCGACAACTGCCTCCAGCCTTCCAGTATTGTATCCACCCCGTATCCTTCGCTGGAAGCCACGACATCTTCGGCCATCGTGGCCAAGAAGAACTCTCGTTGGACGAAGGTCTCACGTGGCTGAAGTGATCCCCCCCCCAGTCCTTCGTGATCCGCGGCGGTAGAATTGGGATGGGTGCCATGTATCCGTTCCGGAAAAGTCGAAAGTACTCGGCCGCAACGCTCCAGACCGTTGTGTTGGTCGACACCCCGGCAGAAACGACATTTCGCTGCACTTTGAGCTGCTGGATCTCGTCTCGCAGCTGTCGGACATTCATCTCGAGGTCCATGAACTTTTTCTGCTGTTTCATCTTGTGCTTGGCCTGGTGCATCCGGTTGCGCTGTCGACGTAGCTCGATTTCGGCGGCAGCTTGAGTCAGCTCCGCCTCGCTCATGGGCAAGAGCCTCGCAGTATTGGCCTGGTGCAGGGAGCTGCTACCACTGATCGCAACGGTGAACACGTCGAGCGACTGCGGTCTGGAGCGTTGGATCACTTGGCGGACGATGCAATTGCTGAGACTCTGGCGGTTCGGAGGGGGGAGGGCGCTGCGGTCCATGGGTGCTGAGAGACCGAGTTGACGAATTGTAGTGTGAGCGTCGTCCTCGAGAAAATGAAGCATTGTCATCATGAATTTGTCACGCTACACTGTACACTAAGCGATCCGTCTCTCCCTCGTTCAAGTCAGCATACATGTATTATTATTAATAATGGCAACCTCCGGTCAAATCTGTCACGATAAGAGCACATCTGAGAAATTATTCCTGCCCAACGATTCGTTGGCAACGAACGGTGCTTTTGAATCAAAATCATCAAAAGTTTTGATGATGCGCGGAGCTCTGTTTGAGTTGCCAGACGGCCACTCATGGAGAACCACGCTCGCAAGCTTACCAGTATCTCTGTGCGAATGCGAGGGGGAGGGGGGTCAAAGCGCATTTTCGATTCCAGGCAATCTCAGGGGGATGGCAAATTTGGGTCTGCGGATCAACTCCGATGAGCTCAGGACCTATTTCCCTGATTGGACGGATGGGTGGTAAAGACGTATAAAACAATCCTGTATTTTTCAATCACTTAAAAACATACATGTTTGTGGAAAAACGGAGGAAACACATGTTTCAAATTGAGCGCAGTGACAGATGTCAGTTGAGCGACTCAGACACCATTTTCGCGGGCATAGGTATCGTAGTGGAAATCAGACGTACAGGTACATGCGTCAAAAGCTTTAGAAATGAAGAAGTTCGAGCTCGTAGCTGTTACGGGAAATTGAAGTGCATTATGCTGCAGACCCCGCGATTGCCAAATCGCATCGAAATATGCTATTTGGTAAGTGGAACGTTCCATTTTATATATTAACTATACGAGAACCGCAGACTCCATAAATTATAATAAATGAACGATAAAGCCGGCCGAATATAATATGTCGGGTATCGTCCGCTTTCCAAAACCTCTATAAAACGGTTTGATCACTTTTAGTCCGGTCATTTATTTAAAATACGGATCGGCTAAATTATCGTAACTACATATTATTATTATTATAATTTGCGCACAAATCGGCTCGCACTGTGCGCACACGACCACGGCCTCAAGAGACGACCGAGTATGGACGACAGCGCGCTGTGCCCTCCCAACATCCAGTGGCTCGGCGACGGCGTCATCGGCGACGTGGTTCAGCGCTCCAGCCGCAGTCTCTACGTCTGCTCGACCAAGGGCGTTCCCAGGAACCTCCTGAACCTAAAGTCTCACGTGTCATTGCCCAAGAATATACCGGGCCACAAGCGGTCGTCTGCATCGCAGTCAAAAGCGCTGAAAGCCACAACGTCGGAGAAGCAGGGCGACAGCAGCGCAAATAAACTCGAGCGCCGTCGGGAGCGCAATCGACTCCACCAAAGGCGCGCTACAAAATGAGGCAGAACAAGCTCGCGACGGACCTCGAAGAGAGCATCCGGCACTTGAAAGACGAGATCCAGAAGCTCAAATTGCAGCATCAGCTCATCGTCTACGAAGTTCTAACGAGCACCAACATGTGGAGTGTCGCGGCCGAGTTTTTCCGCCTCTTTCGGCGCAAAGTTCAGTCTCCCACGGCTATTGGTGGTGAGTACCACGTGCAGCGGGATTTCATGCGCGCGACGATGGTGCCGGATGTGACGGATGGTGCTGTGTGGGGCGTGGAAGCCCTTTTGCAGACCTGGGCACGCCAGTCGCTCTGTTACGAGGAGATTGATCTGCAGCCTGTGCGCATGGAAAACGGCCCTGGTGGCGTGCTCGTTGCTACCACCAAAGGCACGCTTACGATCAACGAGAATACGCTGCGCTTCGCGTTCCCGCACCTGACCAGGGACGGACGAGGGTCTGCTCTCGCCGCCAAGATGCTGGGGCAGCGCCTAGTCTTGCACGGTTCGGTGCGGTTTGAGTGGGATAGCGCCAGTGGCCGAATTACCAGCGTGGAGTGCAAGGCGGACATTTTGACGCCGTTGCTCCGTTTGCTTGGGACCGTGGACGCGGTTTCTTGTGTGTTTGGCCAGGCTCGCCTCACTCCGGAAGGTAGACTGGTTTCAGGTGAACTGATCGTAGGTTGATGCAGCTCTACCCAATGCACTGTAAACTAACTATCGTTTGATACCGTAAAAATATTCCTCGACTGCCTAAAAGCCAAAAGCTCTCCGATAACTCACACGTGACTTCGCTTCGAGCTTGAATATGGATGGCAGCGTCCTCTCCCCTCCCAACAGTTTCTGGCTTTGCGACAGCGTTGTATGCAATATCTTTCAGAGAGCACGAGCCGGTCGCGAGCTGATCGATGCTGGAGATATCCAGGTGAGAGTACCATCACATCCTTCGTGTGGTCGCACCCCTTAAACCAACAGGTTGAGGCCAATGCAAATTCTGTTGAGGAAGTCAAGAAGATGCGATCAGACGGAATGGAGTTCCGACGCCAGCGCAATCGATCAAGCGCGGTACAGGATGAAGCAGCACATACACTCGAAAACACCATCCAGCAGCTGAAAGAGGAGATCCAGGAGTTCAAGCTGAAGCGGGCACCAAGTGTTTCCAAGTAATCTTGTCCGAATTTCCAGATCACGAAAGGGTGACATAGCACTTTTGGTTCCTCCCTTCCCCCAGCCGACCATGTCTGAGAGCGCTCTCTCCCTTCCACTTTCCGTACAGTATTGGTGACACCTCACCTCCATTCGTCAATTATTGGCTTCGTCTGCAGTAGCATTCTCCAAATGAGTCAATCTCAAACGCCTGCTTCACGATGCGATGAAGTTTCCTGAGCTACTCAACGTGCATCGTCGACAATTAGGTTGCCGCCGATGGGAGTTTCTCGGCAAAATCTAAGTCTTCCCAGCCTGCCATTTTTGACTTCGTTCATCGGAACAACGCTGATTGCTACGGAAAGCAGACCCAAATCGGCCGTTCCTCGCCAGACAAAGCAGGCCACCAAGTCGAAAGCTTCCGATGTTGAACTTTGCCGTCTGCACAACCGCTCATATCCAAGATGTGGTAGACCAAAAAGATGGCGGATCTCGGGGACAGATTCAGGAGCTTAAACTACAGCATAAAGTCGTCTCCTCTGAACGTCGTGGCTGAATGCTTTCGGCTCTTCCGGAACGGTCTCGATACTCCTGCGATAGCCACTCTGACACACACGCTTTACCTTATTGAGTATCATGTTCAACGGCACTTCCTTCAAGCTACCATGACGATTGTTGCGCCCGGTGCCATTGGGTGTGGCATGACGCACTACTGGAGAACTGGGAGATGATTTCACTCTGCCATCCCGACATGACATTCAACTGCTGCGACTGGTAAACGGGCCCGCAGATTCGCTGATTGCCATCGCTCGAGGACGTCATACTATCACCGAATCGAATGTGCAGCTAAGAAATCTCGACCACTCACGCTGAGTGAGTACATGGCTACGTTTCTCACACGTCGCATACACCTCTGATAGGCTTAGGTCCATTTTTATTTTTTCCAATCAAGTATTTGTCACTTAGCTCCTCCATTTTTCCGGGCATACTCAGATCAAGATCTCCATGGGGTGGAAGGCCGTAGAATCAGAAGAGTACGAAAGCTCAGCGCCCGCCGTGCAGGCACATTTCCACGCCGTCCGCGCCGAGGACGCGCTCCGCAGAGATGACGTGCGTCTTGTTTTGCGTCTGCTCTACCAAATTCACTGATTTGCAATGGAATTCACGTCATATTCGCCTCGCAATTGCATTTTGTTCCCGTGCAGTATGTCCAGGCCGAGAAGGAGGGCCATTTGGCCAGCAATAAGTTCTTGCAGGCGGCGCAACGCGTCTCGGACAAGCGCACGATCGACGCGCTGATGCTATTGGCCGAAAATTACGAGTACAGGGCCAAGGTGGCGCGTGCGAGGAACCCGCGGCCGGTGGAGACGCAGGCGGAGGCTAAAGAGACGACGCAGGAGCTACAAAGTGAAGACAAGAGAGATGGAGATGTGCAGACAGAGATTCTGGACCCCAGAGAGGGCGAGAGGGCGGAGACACAGCTGAACGTGGCGGCGGCGGAGATGGAGGAGCTCTGGAGGAGGCTCAATGAGATAGGACTGTCGAGTCCCGGCTCGGCTGATAAGGTGGGNGGGGGGGGGTTGCAGGAGAGGAGAGCAGAAGAGAGCGGAATCTGATGGCTGTGGTGGTGGCTGTAGAACTTGTTGATGTCATCACGGCATTTGTCATCGTCGTTGGGGGACTCCTTCTGTCTGCTGCCGTCGAAGGCGAGGTGAGGAGGTTGTGAGGAGAAGAGGAGTGTTTTTTTTAGTGCTGATGAAGTGTTTGGTAGGACGTCTGTTGGAGTCGTTGCGACGGCGGTGGATGGAGGTTCGACACTTCGGGCTGCGGTGGCATCAAGGATGAGGAACCAGCGACAACGGTAAGTACCTTATGAACATGATTTTGGATCATCCAGGGCGGTTGGTGGTTTTTGGAGGTTGTGGAGTGATTAATTAGTTGTGTTTAGGTTGATGGAGCAACAGCTTGGGGGAAGAGCTCCACTAGACCCGCGGAGATCAGGAGGGACGCCGATGAACGGGAATGGAGCGACTCTGTATCGATATCAAGATGGACGGTCTTCGTTGGGGAACGAAAATGACCCTGCTAGTGGACGAGGAGATCTTGACGGCTTGCAGGAAACTATTGCTCATCAAAAGATGGAGATTGTTCGTCTGTTGAATACGGTGAAGACACTCAGCAGCGAGAATACCAAGCTTGTGAAGGTATGTCGGGCGCAGTGATTGTCCGTGAATATTGTGGATTGATCCTGTGTGTTACTTGGTGTACCCTTAGAAATGTGAGGCGTTGACAAATGTACAAGCTGAGAACCGCGAGATTCGCGAATCCATGGATCACTTTAAGAAGGACTACAACCAAAAGGCATATTGCGGTGGGCATCTTACTACGTGGTGGTTCGCTAATGTGAAATTATGTTGCACCCAATTCAGCTTGTCATGATAAAGAAGGCTCTTGAAGAGTGGCGACGTCAGCGGAATAGCGGGCTTCAAGCTGTATCATCACCCAGTTCTACGGGAGGGTATGTGTTCTATGTTGTCAGTTCAGGCACCACCTTCACCAAGCTCATCATATATGTTGATTGCATCAGGGGTAAGTCTGCGCTGGAAAGCAAACTCCAAATGCAAGAGGAACAAATCACCAAACTAATGGAAGAAGCTAGGATCAAGGTGCGCCATCGTCGAAATAGGTTATCTTGCGTAATTTATCATTTGAACCTGACCTCTTTGGAATCGCGGAACAGGACGATCGGATCGCAAAGTACGACAAATGGTACAAGACGTTGAAGGCAGGCGCGAAGGCAAAGCAGCTCAGCCAGAGTCAGAATAGAAATGGCTCCAGCAGCTTTAGCAGCTCGAACAGCTTCGTGCAGAATGGCGGCGGCGGGCTTGGCGAGCCCAGCAACTCGTTCACGAACAGCAGCAGCTTTCACGACTACAGTCCAGGATCGGGCGAGTCCGCAGGTAGCAACAGCTCAAATACGGCACGGCAGTTTAGTCGTCCTCCTGCTCACCCGAACCGCCGAGCCTTGTGAGTTTGCAAACACAATCACTAGGGACCGTACGATGAATGGCAACCAACACACATTAATCGTTGAAACAGTTCATTGCTTTAGTAAAGCTGCTCTGCATCCGAGCGCACCGCACACGCAAGCTACGACTTCAACGTCCCCGAAGAAGCGAAAAGATTGGCTACCCATCGCGCACCTAAGAGCCACCGAGATGACGTCTGCCTCGCTCGTCTCCGAACCAAGCAGCGGGGAAGGGCCTCTCACCTCGGTCGCTCAACTTTTGCTGATGATCCTAACCAAATTCTACTATTGATTCAGCAAAGAGTACCTGACAGTACCCCTTGAACGGGAACAAACATACCCTGTTGGGAAGCCCGTCCTCTCGTCTCCTTCGGTTGTCGTTGGCGTTGTTGGCTGGTTGTGCGGCTTGCTCTGCAGGTCCTTGACCGGATACATCACAGTGAGCACACACAAGACGGAGTACTTAGAAGCCGAAGAGGCCACTGAGCGGCATCTCCGCCTGCTCCCGTGCAAACGTCTCGAAGTACTGGTAGATGATGGTCACAGCCAGCAGGATACCGGTGCCTGAGCCAATGGCACCAAGCAGGTCAGCCACCATGGAGAGCGCGCCAATGCACATGCCACCGAAGGCAGCGGCCGTGGGGATGTAGCGGTTGAGCACGTGCACAATAGATGAGTCACGGTGGCCCTTCATCACCATCTGCTGGTCACGGAGCTGCTTGGCCACATCACGAGCCGACGAGCCCGAAATCTCGATCCACGTCTTAGAGAAGAGCGCGCATGAGCCGAGGATGAAGATGACGTAAATGACGAACCGGATCGGGTCAAACATGATCTGCGCCAGGTTGCTGGGAGCCGACATGTAGTACGCGGCACCGCCCACGGGCACCGTCTGGCCGGCGCTACCCTCCACGTCCTGCCACACGCCGAGGAGGCGCACGAGGAAGTTGCCGCTGAACTTCTTGTAGAGCAACTGCGAGATGAAGTACAAGTTCGACACGAGCGCCGTCTGCAGGATAATGGGCATGTTGGAAGTGTAGAAAAGCTTGATAGGGTACGTGCCCTGCTGGCCGCGCAGCTTCTGGTACTTGACAGGGAGGTCCACGCGGAAGCCCTGGAAGTAGATAACGACCACGAAAACGAACATGGTGGCCAGCAGGTTGGTCACGTTGGGCAGGTTCTGGCGGTAGAAGGCTTCCTTAAGCGCGCGCAGCTTGTCCGAGCGGGTGATGAGCAGGTGGAACAGAGCGATGATGGCGCCTTCGAACTCCGTGCCGCGACCAGTGTTGATGGTCGTGGGGGAGAAGGCCTTCCACACGATGTTCTCGCAGATGTTGGTGGCGATGAAGAGCGAGATGCCCGAGCCGAGTCCGTAGCCCTTCTGCAGCATCTCGTCCAGAATGATCACAAGCACACCAGCGCAGAGCAGCTGCACGATAATGAGGATGGCGTTGAACGCGCCAATGTCCGAGATGTTGCCGTACATGCCTGAGACCACGTAGGCCACGGCCTCGCCGAGCGTGATGAGGATGCCGAAGAGCTTCTGCGCACCGCTGAACAGCGCACGGTCTTCTTTGAGCGTCTGGTCCACCTCGATCATCTTAGAGCCTGCCAACAACTGCATGACGAGGCCCGAGGTCACGATGGGGCTGATTCCCAGCTCCATGAGCGTGCCGCGGTTGGAGGCCAGGATCACGCGCATCCAGTAGAGCGGGTCGGACGACTTGGACGTCTGGATGCCGTAGAGCGGGATCTGGCAGCACACAAGGAAGATGAAGAGCGTGATGATCGTCCACAGCACTTTCTCGCGGAACGGGATCTTGCGGTCAGGCTGCGCCACCTCGGGCAGCACGCACATGACGGGACGGATCAGGTGCAGGAAGCGCATCGTGAAACAACTACACAAGCACTCTCTGGTCTCTTGATACTCTTTTGCGGAATGAGCGAGTGTGAGGGGGATCTTTGGGCGGGCACCACAGGGCGACACGTATGACCGCGTACCTTCGTAAAAAGCTGGTAATTACGTCAAAGTACGCTGAAAACGGATGAACGCGCATAGAGAGGCGGTAAAGAACCTGTGAGACTGGATTATAGTCGCCAATTGCTGCCGCGCTTCGTGTCGGCCGCAGCACGTTATTAAGCCCGTGCGTTTCTTCTCGCAGACGCCCAATGCCGGCGACGATACCCCCACCGCCGACTAAGCTTACGTGGTTGTTGTACACGACACGTCCAAAGTGAGGGAGTTCAGCGCCGAGCTCGATATCGAGAGCTAAGGCCTAGGAGGAGCTCGTGACGCTCTACTGCGAAATGGGGTCGCCCTGCAACTTCCTCGCAATGGAATCAGTCCAGGAATCAGAGGATGAAGTCGAGTGGCAGGCGCCAGACGCCAGACGCTGGAAACCACCACGCGGACATCATCCCGTCCATCCCGCAGACCTATTTGACCATTGTCGAGGTCATCGACTGGAGCTGGCTGGCAAGAGCAGTCAGGACGTCCTACCGCCGGAGGTGAAGGAGCTGGGCATCACGTACGACTAGATTTATTTTGGCAGGATGCAACTGTATTGCTACGCCCTAGAAGTCGGCGTCGAATTCGTCGTCGTCCTCTTCCAGTGCGGCCTGCTTCGCTGCCGTTTTGCCCGTCGGAGACCTCTTTGTAGCTTGGTACGTTGATCTGCCCAGAGCGGACTTCGTGCCGATGAGGTTCTGCAGATCCACCTCCTCTTCCTCCTCGAACTCCGAGTAGTCGTTCATCTTGCCGCCGCGCATCAGCTGTTCAGACCGGGTGGACGATTCGTGAGGTGGGGCGCATTATTGCAGACATATATGGTAGTAACCAAGCGCACCTTTTGGGAGAGCTTCATGGGTCCTGAGCTCATGGACGCCAGCACGTCGG
The DNA here is from genome assembly GCA_000500205.2 of Phytophthora lateralis. Classification (NCBI taxonomy): domain Eukaryota; phylum Oomycota; class Peronosporomycetes; order Peronosporales; family Peronosporaceae; genus Phytophthora; species Phytophthora lateralis. The sequence continues at coordinate 45,141 of KV723965.1, read as the reverse complement.
AAGACCCGCTCGATCTGTCCTTGAAGCTGCAGGTCACGTGACAAGATACTGTCAAGGAGCCATCTGGCGAGACAGCATAGTGCAAAACCTACCTTGACGACGCGATTCCAAACACTTTGGGCTTCGGAGGGCTCTGTCTCTGGAGGAAGGCCGTCTGAAGTAACACGGGGGTGCCGATCCTACCCTCTGGCTTGGCAGGTTCAGGACTTGGTGTACGTTGTTCTTGCTTTGGTGGGGACGGCGGCGGAGACGAGGTGGATGTCTCCTTTCGTGGGCTTGCAGTCTTGCCACCACACACTGTCACCAGGAATTCACGGAGCTACGGTACACAAAGTTAGTTCTGGTTTTGAACGCCCAGGACGATGCGGTTGCACTTGATCGATACCTTTCGTTGCGACCGCTGGTTGTCAGGATCGTGTGCGAGGAATGCTGTCACGAACAGATCTGCCAGGGTCGAGGAGTGCATTGTCTTCAGCTGCACTAGTTGCTTCATATGACCCGACAGCGCTTTCCACACGTCTATACAGCCACAGTGCGTTAGGACCCATCTGCTGCCAACCTTATGTCACCGAAGGCATCTGGGACTTGCACTCACCGAGTTGTTTTTCCTTGTTGCTCTGGTGAAGTTTGCGTAGCTTTTGGTCATTCATGATGCCTTCGAATGCCTTCGGCGGAAAAAGCACTTCAGCGCGAAATAGGGATCGTTAGTGGTACCTTCCCACAGTTTGATAGCGCTCAGCAAGAACACATACCTGGCCCAAGCTCCCGCGAAATATCTATGATCAATTCAAAACAAATATCGGAGCCGAAGAATGCAATCTGCGCCTTGCGTCCACCCACCGCCATCCTTTCACACAACATAATTTCGTCAGAGGTGGGGGCAAAGTCAGCAGGCTAAGTCATATACTTACTTTAACAGCTCGCGCTTGGAGTCGTTTGAAGACCCTGTATCAACAAACTCTCCCAGCGTATCTCCTTCAGTTGCACCCTCTTCTACCCGGCTGATCAAAGCTCCGAGTGCCTTCACACGATTCACTGGTGACAGTTTTTCGGTGATTGATGCCGTATTTGCCTACGTGTGGAAAGCAGAAACACGTGAAAAGAGCCGATTTCTGTGCGAGCTTGCTACGGATTGATTTCAATCGTACCTGTTTTAGGGCCTCGGGAGGACTTGCACTGTTTTCAGCGGAACCCACAGCAACGGGAGACTCACTTTTCACGATGGTATCGTTAGCGCTTGCGATGTTGGGTATTTCTGCAATTGGTTGAATGTTGGTGGCGGACAAGTCGAAATCATCACTTTGCATGCTTGCTAACAGCATGTCTCCCCCAGCCGTCTGTGCATTAGTTGGCTTCAACGGTGGAGGTGAAAGAGGCTCCAGCGAGTCAAAGCTGCAAGGAATCGCAGGTTCAGGGACTTCAGCTGGAACTATCTTGCTGATGCTTTCCTCGTGTTCACGAACGGGTGCTTTAGCAACGCTCGAAGCATGTGATGCCGTGATTGATCGACTCTCATCTATAGAGCCGAAGGTAGCATCGTGGAACGATTTGATTTTGCTCGTAATCTCGCAGTTTGGATTTGGATCGAGCTCTCGGTCATCTTCATATTTCATTGATGTAGTCGGAACAACTTCAAAGATCCCAGAACGCATGATATCGTCGATCGGTTCAATACTAGTCCCTTTCGTCTCGAGTGAGTCTTCCGAGCCAACGTCACTCCTTGTGCTGACGTTGTTAAGGGCTTCGTCAGGTTTTCTTTGAATGCTCTTCAAGTTCATCATTTCTACGTCAGGTAAAACGGCATCTCTCTCGTCCAATGTCGATGCATCAATGTGTACCTTTCCACGAACTTCATTTTGCGATTGCTGCACTGACGTCCCAGCGAGAAACTCTGTTTTTCCTTCATACATTCTTGGACTTAGCATAAAAGTCTCCTTAGCTTCTGGTGCGCTGGTCGTAGGCGGTTCTTCAATCCTAACGTCTTCGATTACAGGTTCTGGGACAGCATGGTACTCCACATCAGCTCGATCGGCATCCACCGGCGGAGTGTTCAGTGTGCTACCGACCGGAGCTGTGATACCGATGGGGGTAGCAGGCGTGCTTGCCACGCGATTTTCTTCAATCTTAGCTGGTGGAGTGCTCGAAAGAAGACCTAGTGGGCTTTTGGTTGAGTCGGCGGCTGGAGTGGGGGATATTGAGCTGCTAATAGCAGTAATATCGCTTTTGCGCTCGTTTTCGGTGCCAGTGCTACGAAAACGCACATCATTTGGCATCATCAGACTCGTTCCAAGCAAAGAAACCTGCTCATTGGCTTCCGGAATGGGATCAAGCCTTCCTGTCACAAATGTTGGCAATACTTCAAGGTTGCCATTTGATTCCCTGGTCGTTTCTTCACGGCCATTGCTTCTAATTCGCTGTTGACTCATATCTGGATGATATGCTCGCTGTGAGAAAGTCACACCAGATGTAGAGGTCATATTCCCTGATCCAACCAGCTGATCGCGTAGCATTAATGGGGCTTGGACAATGGTGGCACTTTGCTCGAAAGTGCTACAGTCATTCTTGGCACTTCCGATTGTTGTTGTTGTCTGGTACCTCTCGGTTACGTTGGGGTCGAAAACCCCAGGTCCTTCGTCGAACCTGCGTGGAATTTCATCAACATAGTCATCTTCGAAAGTTTCCTCGGATCGGTATGTTTGGTTTGGGTGTCGTTGGGTTATATCAGGGTAGTACGGCCGGGTAGAGGTGCTCATTCGTGCAGGTATCTCGACTCGGATCTGGCGCGCTGATTTCTCTTCATCTTCGTACTGCTGGTTCTCCTCAAATGCAAGCGAGCTAGAAAGTTCAAAACAATAGTACGTGAACGGAAATGCGTGTCATAACAGTGGAAGCGATAAAATGCAAACCTGCTGCCTTCTCGGAGAGTGTTCCGCGGAGAAAATGTCTCGGACAGTTTTTCTGCGCCGTTTAACACAGGGTTAGTGTGCATGACTCTTCCCTTACAATATAGTTGTCCATGCATACCTGCAAGCTCCTCATCTAGCTTGGGCATCACCTCCAAGTGCTTTTCCGCTTGTTGTTGAAGGTAGCTTCTTGCTTCCACCGCCACTTCACGAATACTTTGATCGACCTCCTTGGCTTGTAATATGCAACTCCACCATCAGGACATGGCCTTTCCACCAGCACCAACCCAATCACACTCGCACCTTGATTCGTATTCTGCGTGCGCAAGAGTTCTCTCTCGTATAGCTCGTTCTGCTCCAAGTTCTCAGCCATCTCCACTTCATGCCGCTGTGGAAACCCACATTAGTCTTTTAGCCACAGACACAGTTCACTCCCAACCCACCGTCTTCCGAATCAAATCACCCAGTGTCTGTTCCTTCTCAAAGCTCTGCCATTTCATACGAAATACAAGCATCAACAACCCAGCACCGCAGTCAATTACAGCAGCGCGTCTCACCTTCTTGGCCAGATACCTCCGTCTCTCCACCGCCCTCTTCTTGTCCTCGAGCTCCCTCAGCCTTTGCACTCGCTGGCGCTGCAGCTGCTCCTGCCACGCAGGGAAAATCTGCTCGACGCGGCGGTTGTACCGCGCCTTCTCCTGAGCCAGCAGCGCGCCGCTGCTCGACTGATCGGCCTGCAGTCTGCTCCATGTGTCATGCACCTGCCGCTGCGTCTCGTGCACAGAGCGCACGAGCTCGTCGTTGCGCTTTTTGGCGGCGATCGCTGCGCTGCGTTGGGCCTTCCACTTGTGCTTGTAGCTCTGCAGTGCCACGGCACTGAACTCGGCCGCCGTCGCCTCCCGAAGTGCCACGCGCTTCTCCACCGCCTGCCGCTGCGCCGTCCTACAGCAATAACCAAATCTTTAACACGCGCCACACACTCTACCACACAGCAGCACATACAACTCCTCCCGCCTGCGCTGCAGGACCTCCATACGCGCCGTATACTCCGTCGACATGATCCAAGCGTCTCGCTTCAACCAAGTGATCCTGCATATATAAATACGATTACCGTATTGGCTATAAGAAGTAAATTAGATAGATATCATGTCTATTGGATGTAATACACAAAACTATACAGTACATGAAGCGAATTTCCACCCCGTGTTCAAAATTGCGCGCGTACTCAAAAAGGCAGCCAGAGGAGGAAGCGGACGCCATGCACATCGAGGAGATCATCCTGGACGGCTTCAAGTCGTACGCGACGCGCACGGTCGTGAGCGGATTCGACCCGCGCTTCAACGCCATCACGGGGCTCAACGGCAGCGGGAAGTCTAACGTGCTGGACGCTATCTGCTTCGTGCTGGGCATCACCAACCTGTCGCAGGTGCGCGCCAACAACCTGCAGGAGCTCGTGTACAAGCAGGGCCAGGCAGGCGTGACCAAGGCGAGCGTAACCATCGTGTTCAGCAACCAGGACGCCAAGGCCTCACCCGTGGGCTACGAGCAGTACGAGCAGATCTCCGTGGCGCGCCAGGTCGTGATCGGCGGCCGCAACAAGTACCTTATCAACGGCCACACGGCCCAAGTGAGCCAGGTGCAGAATCTCTTCCACTCGGTGCAGCTCAACGTCAACAACCCGCACTTCCTCATCATGCAGGGCCGGATCACCAAGGTGCTCAACATGAAGCCGCCCGAGGTGCTCGGCATGATCGAGGAGGCTGCCGGCACGAGGATGTACGAGAACAAGAAGATCGCGGCGCTCAAGACCATGATGAAGAAGGAGAAGAAGGTGGACGAGATCAACAATATCCTGGCCGACGAGATCACCCCCACGCTCGAGAAGCTGCGCGCCGAGAAGACCCACTACCTGAAATGGGCGGCCAACAACACGGAGATGGAGCGGCTGCAGCGGTTTTGCGTGGCCCACGACTACCAGAAGGCGCATAGCGCGCTGGACAACACGGCCCAACACGTGGACAAGATGCAGCAGGCGCAGCGCGCGGCCGTGGAGCAGGAGGCGCAGATTAGCCACGAGATGGAGCAGGTGGAGGACGAGATCGAAGCGCTGCACCAACAACGTGATAAGGAGATGGGCAAGGAGTTCCAGCAGCTGAAAGACAATGTGGAGAAGACCGGTAAGGAAGTGGTCAAGTTCTCCACCAAGCTGAAGCACTGCAAGGCCTCGATTGAGCAGCAGGCGACCGCCGAAGCGGGTGTGAATGAGCAGCAAGCGGAGACACAACAGGCCATGGCAAAGCTGGCGAAGGACATTGAAAAGGCAAAGAGAAAGGTGAGCCAGGTCGAGGAAACCTACACGGCCAAGGAGACAGAAGCGAACGACTATCAGCGCCAGATTCAGGCACTGAATGCTGGCATAGAGCAGAGCGGAGACAGCGACGAGTCTCTGTCGGAACGTCTCGCGTCGAAGCAGCGCGAGCTGCAAGAAAACAGCACAGCGATCAAGCAGATTAACCTCAAGATGAAGCACACGGAGGAAAACATCAAGCACAAGCGCCGTGAGATCGATCAGACTCGCATGAACAACCGCAGCATGGACGAAGAGCGGAAACACAAGATCGGTGAACTGGAACACATGCAGCACAAGGTTGACCAGCTGACGGGCCGCTTTAACCCCGACGAGGAGCGCAAACTGCACGACCACGTCCGCGGGCTGAAAGATAAGATCATGTATTGTGAAAGGGAGGTCGATGAGATCTCTTCTGGACTGTCGTCTCGTCTGGATTTCAAGTATACGGATCCGTATCGTAATTTCCAGCGAGACAGTGTTAAGGGCGTGTTGGCTAACCTGCTGGAAACGAAGGAAGAGTGGTCCGCACTCGCTCTTGAAATTGCTGCCGGTGGAAAACTGTACCAAATTGTAGTGGACAACGAGAAGACTGCAAAGGACATCCTTAAGTTTGGACGTCTCATGAACCGCGTGACTATTGTTCCACTCAACAGGATTTCGCGCAAGACGGTGGATCATCGTAAAATGGACAAGGCTCGGCAGGTCGCTCGCCAACAAGGCGGCAAGGTATGGGAAGCAATGGAACTGATTCACTTCGAGCCAGATTTGCTACCGGCGATGGAGTATGCTTTTGGATCCTCCATCATCTGCGAGACGAGCGAGCTTGCAAAGAGCGTCACCTTCCACAGGGACATTAAAGTCCGGACGGTGACACTCGACGGTGATTCGTATGATCCAGCTGGTACGCTGCAAGGTGGGTCTGCGCCTTCTAACGGCACTCCTATCTTGTTGAAGCTGCACCACCTGATCAACCGCACGCGGGATCTCAGCGACATGAGACGAGAGTGCCAGGATGCATCTCGATCGTTGGACGGAATGAAGCAGGTACGTTCCGAGACTCGGACTCCCTGAATACGATTGTGCCGAGAAGACTAACCGAATTGATATTTGTTGTGTGTCTTGGTTAGGATTCTGACCACTTCCGCCAGTTGAAACACCAGATTGAGCTGAAGGAGCACGAGCTGCGATTGCTAGATGAACGTATCTCCGACAGTGTTTTTGCACAATTGGAACGCGACGTTGCTGCGTCAGAAGAGCAATACGCTCAGGACAAAGAACTGCTGATCGCTAAAAAGGAAGCTGTTGTTCAGCTAACCAAGGAAGTGAAAAACCTGGACGCGGATATCACCAATTTGAAAGAGTCACGCCAGTCCAAGATTGGCGTACTCGAGAAGCGGTTTGCTGAAGCCAAGAAAGAGACTCAAAAGATTGGAGTGCACCTCAAGTCTGCTCAGCAGGAACTCTCCGAATTGGTTTTGGAATCAGAGTCTGCTGAGCAGGAGATGACCAGCAATAACGAAAGCGTATCCGGTATCCAAAAGGAGCTCGATTCACTTCGTAAAGAGGAGAAAAAAGTGGAAGACAAGCTTACTGAGATTCAGGCTACCTACGAGAAAGCATCTCAGAAACTGGAAGAGCGTCGAAGCAATTTGACGATGTACGACCAACAACTGAAGGAAATGGGTGCTCGTCAAAGTGCACTTTCTAAAAAGAAAAGTGATCTCGAGATCGAGCGCAAAAAGACGGAGCACAAGATTTCTCGAATGGCCAAGGACAAAAGTGACGCGAAAATGATGGTGAAGAAGCTCGAGAAGGCTCATCCATGGATTGAAACGGAGAAGGAATTCTTCGGTCGTGAACACACTGACTACGATTTCCAGCGACGGGATCCTGCGACCGCTAATCGCCGCCTGCTTGAACTGAAGGAAACGCAGGGTGCTTTGTCCAAGAAGATTAACAAGAAGGTTATGGGTATGATTGAGAAGGCTGAACAAGAGTACCAGGGCTTGATGAACAAGCGTCACATTATCGAAAACGACAAAGAAAAGATCACGTCAGTCATAAAGGAGCTCGACGCGAAGAAAAATGAGGCCCTCCAGACCACGTGGGTGAAGGTGAACAAGGACTTCGGCTCCATCTTTGGTACATTGCTTCCAGGAACGCACGCCAAGTTGGACCCTCCTACCAACGGTAACTTCTTGCACCCACCCCTTAGACAAAGCAGGAATACTGGGACTGACGTATTTTGTGCTTCTTGTCATATTAGGAACCATTTTGGATGGCCTCCAAGTGCGTGTTTCGTTCGGCGGTGTTTGGAAGGAGAGTTTGACGGAGTTGAGTGGTGGACAGCGCTCGTTGCTTGCGTTGTCGCTCATTTTGTCGTTGCTGCTGTTCAAGCCCGCGCCGATGTACATTCTAGATGAGGTGGATGCCGCGTTGGATCTTTCGCACACTCAGAACATCGGCCAGATGATCCGGTCACACTTTTCGCACTCGCAGTTTATTGTGGTGTCGCTCAAGGAGGGTATGTTTAACAACGCTAACGTGGTCTTCCGAACCAAGTTCGTTGATGGTGTTTCCACTGTCACTCGCACGGTTCCGAAGTCGCGGGCTCGGTAATCGCCTGATACGTGCAAGAGGATATAGCTTGGATGCGTGAACGTACGTCTTTAAAGAAGTCGGCGTTTGCCGATGGCACATGTTACGTTGATTGATTACACGAATACGTTTGCTACACGCTACATTGTTGCTGCTTTCGGTTTTGGATGCTCAGACGTCTTCGAGTTGCTCGATTCTGTTGTTCTCATCAGGTTCAGCTGTTGCAGCGCCCAAGACATGTACATGTAGATCTGACATTGGCAGCATACTGCCCGTTAAAGTCAAATTTGTCACTGAGGTATGGTCGTTAATTCCTTCGGCTGCTTCTTCGCCACGTTGGGCATCCCCATCAGGGCCCAAGACAGCTACTTGAGACCGGCCATCGATCAAAGAGGGGTCTATCTCGGCGTCACCTTCGTTATTGCCATCGGGCACAGCAGGTTCATCCTCCAAAACATCAACCTGCGATGGTGAGAGTACTGCATCGGGCTGCTGCTCGAAAGCAACCGGTGGGTTTATCGCTGAGGTCAGTTCCAACTGCGCGTTCAGATCATCCATTTCCTGCTGGAACCGTTTCCGTCGAGCAAGTTCCACCATCACCAAAAGCGGCATTGGGCCAACGTTGGGATCGGTTAAGTAGATTTCAGTAAGCGCGAAGCCGTACGCCATTCGCCACAACTTCCGGACGTGTTTCGCAATGGCACGTCGATGATCATCGCGGTTGTAAAGTTGCGCTATCTTCACTGCAGTGCGTTTCTCGTTCAGAATGCTGAAAACGGCATAGACCAACGTCATCACGTTCGTTATTATCGCCGCATTCGTCACCAGTCTAACCACACGATCGTCGAGGTAAAGCAAGCCCATCTTGAGGATCAAACCACCTGAACGATCGGCAAAAGCACGAGTGAGTTGTCATTACCCAATACAAGATCCACTGCAAGAGTTTGCGAGTTTTACGGACAGAATAGGGTGATGAAAAGCTGGATATGCGTCACTCCAGCAAGTGCACTGTCGGAGGGATACCTGTATGGCTTGTAGAACAGCATCACGGAGAGATACACAAGCCTGCGCATACAAGAGGGTTAGTCGCGAGAAGAGAATGCTTCCGTACAAGTTGAATTCACTTGACATACAGAACTACAAGCCCACAAATGACCCGATTCGCGCCAGCCTTCGCAAGCAGGCTGATTATGCAGTTCAACAAGAGCTTGCGACCGAGGTCCCACACTTCAAACCACCAAAACGCCGTGCCGTCTGTGAGTTAAAAACACACACACACACACACACACCAGGTGTTGGTCAAGTGTCGAATTATACTAAGCTGACCAGTTATAAGTACTTACAGGAATGGTAGATGAACCCCACCTGCGCGACGGTGCTCGGCTCCTGTAAAAATTCAGCAAATAGGAGTGTTAAAAGGGTTAAAGCCTTGGCATGCAGAGTTATCGTTGCCTACGAAAAACGCTGGATCTCACGTTCAAGTTCCTGTCGCGTAGATACTGAGTTAGCATTTCAGTCTCGAAAAACTGCAGTTTTTCTTCGTCCACGAGTTGACCACGCTCGAAGATTTGAAGTCTCATTTTGAGAAGCAAGCGCTGTTTCAGTGCATCCTCTGACGGATCTTGGATCAAAAGGATGGTATCGTGAACACCGCTTGAGCGCTTGAGCGATATAATCACCCAGAACAACAGCGGCACACCTGAAGCCACAGCCAAAGACATACGATGAGTTACTGCCTGTAAAATACGTGACAAAGCGACATACCAGCGACCCAGACGACGATCAACACCACGCTGAGCGGAAGATAGTATAACCATGTGCCTTCGTAGCACAGGTTACTTCTGTCGAGGCTCAGGTAGTAGTGACTGCCCACTTCGTCGCAGTAGAATGTCCCGATCACACGCTGAGAGAGCATGGGGTAGAACAGCAGCAAAACCCTAGACAAACGATGGCGGCCGTTATCAACCTCCACTATCTTTTTGTTCGAATGACAACGTACCAGAAGAAGAGTTTAATGCACCTGTTCTGGTATGCCTTGTAATAGAGACGCATCCACACACGTGCACGCCAAAGACGAAGATTGCTGTGCACAACCATCGCTAAAACATCATTTTTGATGCGCTGGGATGTTGGACACCTGGGACTGTGAGTGGATATGGATGCAGGAAGTTGGGTGAGGCGATCTACCCTATTCAGGGTGCTAGCAGCAAGCTGCATGAACCACTGGGAATTTCTTCGAACAAATGATTGTTGTGGAGAAATCCCCAGCCTCGACTTGAGTCGCTCGAATAAACTTGATTTCTCTTTGTTGAAATGTGCGGCGCGCATTTTCTGCTCCATCTTCAGCTTAGCCACCAACGTTTTCCGTCGCTCGAGGACAGGTGGTGCACGGTGCTGCAGTGTGAATACTGGTAGACCGCATCTCACACAATGTCGCGGAAGTGTTGAAAGTTTGACACGATACCGCAAAATCCCCCAAGACGTGACCAAAAATACGAGCAGAAGCATTCCTACTAGAGCAAATAGAGCAAGGCTATAGCGGCAAGACGTAGTCAGCAAACTGCACAACTCTGTCCTTGGTAAAGGGAGCGTATACACATCTTACCGATAATTCGTGAAGTAATCACGCTTGAACAAGCATTCCGCAGCAGTTGTGTCCACGAAATTAAAATCCGCCAAAGAGCAGATGTCCATGAGACGGCTCATAGTATCAGGCCACGGGATCTCATACACGTTCTTGAAGCTCCCGATGATCTGAAAGAACCCAACCATAATTTTAAACTTTTCTGGTCGCCATCCCGGAATTTCTACAGCTCTGGGTTCGATCTGGAAAAGATATGACCTGGGCTGTTTTCCCGACCTTGCACGCTCAGCTACTGATTGCATCATCGAGCGAACGCGTCCCCGAATACCTGCTTTGGCAGCCTGTAGCAGCATTTGAGCTCGCGATTGACCAGTATAAATCTGGAATCTCTTGGCAGCCTGAGCCTGATTGACAACTCGCTGTTCAGCTGTGTTCGAGAACAGATAGCAGAGAAACACGAACGCGGCGACTGCAACAATCATGGGTAGCATGGCTAGCATCCGGGTACTTCGAGCCACGGCGGGGTCATTTGGATCAGAACACTCTGCCAGGAAATTAATGCGTTAGTTAACTTTGGAGACTGCAAAATAAAACTTGCGGAATATGGACACGTACGCTTGCAAGACCCACTTGAACCCTTGTAAAATCCATCGGCACAAGTGGCGCACATGATACCCGAATATCCAACAGCGCACTGGCCTGGTGATTGCACAAATGCCGCGTTGACGGATACATTAACTGCTACACACGCGACATTCGTCTACAGATCAAATACAACAAAATTGAGCACCGCGTACCAGTTGTTAGTTACCTCCCCCGACTAGGTTTTAACATACAGGAGAGACGTCTCCTACTTACATCGCATGTGTAGTACTCATTCCCAGAAAGGCACGAGTAGATTCTGCTTCTGCTCCAGTAGGTAGAGAATGTATCTGGTTTCTCGCTCGCGCATTTGTGAATACGAGCAGTCAGGTTGCTGATGTCGATAGACTTACACGGGTCGTCAGATGGCCATGACTCCGGGTCTTCACAACTGGATGCAGCGTAACTCGATCGAGTACTTGAAACAAAGTATCCCTGCTGGCGTCGAGGAGACACCACTCCTATTGATACCCCGCTACCATCCTTTTCTTCGCAAGTTGCCCCCGGTGGACACAGGTAACATTTTTCACCGTCCAAACTGCAGCCACAGACAAAAGCATCTCATTAACTGTCTGAGTTCGGCGAAGTAAGCATTGTTTTCGTACCTATAGGTCCCTTTTTCACAAGGGAGACACATCCTGAAAACCCAAACGATGTGTTAGTAATCGCAGCGCTGCAAACATTACAGGAAGCAGTGTAAACCGACTTACCCGTTGACATTTTCGTAGCCGGGATTGCACTTATCAACGGTGATATCGACCACAATCGGTTTGCTCAAAACCGATGAAAGTGTGCAGCTGACGTTAAGCTGGTAGGGTTCATCTCTGAATTCAGAAAGAACTTCCGCCCCTTCGAAAATAATATACCCCTCGTCAATAACGACCCAAGTCGGAGGAATAAAGGAGAATGTGCCATCTTCGCTGGTTGATTTGGCTGCTTGACACCGTGTGACGTTGTCGTAGCTTGCAATCGCTCCATAGTAATCACGAACTACAACTGTCGGCCAAAGCACAGTCGATCCAGGCTTTGTCAAGCTTGTGTTTAAGCTCGCTGTTGTATCTGGTACATCCTGAGATGAGGATGAAGAGGACATTATCAATTTTCTGGATGAAGTAGTCGCCACTAATGCAGACCCTAGACTCGAGTTCGTAGGAGTTTGTACTACAACGCTTAGGCTCACACCACTTGTTACAATTGGTGGCCACCAACCAGGCGTGATAGTCATAGCATTTGTTGAAATCATGATCTCCTCGCTTCCTGTCAGTGACGCGCACTCGATACATTCGAAAGTGAACCACGGGTAGTACACCCAGTAAATATCCGCTCCGGCAACTGCTGTATTTCCATCAAATCGTGCGGTTTTACAGCTTACAGGTTGGCTCTTCGTTTCTGCCACCTTGTCAATGTAGATACCGGCTCCAAAGTCATTGGCACTATTGTTTTGGAATTCATTGTTGATCGCAGACAGAGAAACATTTTCTTGAATTGAAACCGCACTGCCAGTATATGCCTTGTTTCTAGCAAAATTACTCCCTGTAGCAATTAATGCAGCGCTTCCTCTCATTGAGATTGCGCCGCCGAAAGAACTCGCGTTGTTGTCATTAAAGCTGGAATTCACCAGCGTTATGACAGCAGACCCCATCGCGTACACAGCTCCCCCCTCTTTAGCATCATTGGCTTCGATCGTTGAGTCAGTAAACGTAGCAACCGCTCTAATAGAAGCATGTAGGGCTCCACCCTGAACGCTAGCAGAATTATTTCGGATGATTGTTCGCTTCATTGCCAGACTAGTCGATCGACTAATTTGAATCGCAGCTCCCTTCGTGGCAGCATTGAATTCAAACACCGAATCTTCGATGTCCACGACGGCATCAATCACGTTTAGTGCTCCTCCTTCCGTGCCAGAGCCTCCATTATCAGAAATGAGGCATTCTTTCAGATGCACTGTATTTTTTCTCCCCACAAACATCGTCGAGCCGAAGCCGACGTTGGTATTGCGAGTAAAATTCGAGTTGAACATCGTGCAATTTACACCCGCTCCAGGATATAAGAAGATTGCCCCACCGCGATCCTGAACAGCGTTGTAGTCAAATATCGAATTGCGAGTGGTCAGCTTGCCTCCGTCTATCATATAAATGGCCCCGCCGTCATAAAAGGCAAAATTGTCGTAGAAATAGCTGTCAGTGATATCAAGGAGGGTATTCACGGCAAAAATCCCAGCTCCATAGTCGTATCCAAACCCGCGGTGCAAAGTTGTATTCTTGATGTATAGATTGACATTGGCCGAGTAGATCAGGCCACCGGAGTATCCTTGTCCCGAATGTAATAGCGAATTGGCGATGGTCAGAGTCGTTTCTGCATTTTCGACGTAAATGATACCGCCATTCAGTGCCAGAGTGGCTTTATCGTTGCTTATCAGCTGTGAATTAGTTATCGTAATATTTCCTTTGGTAATGTATATCGAACCACCTTGGACGCCCACCTCGTTTTTTACCACAGTGTTGTTCATGAAGTTCCAGTTGTTGATCATTACAAAACCTTCGCTAAGCACAGCTATGGCTCCGCCAGACTTTGCACTATTTTCTGTCAGGACATTGTTTGATCCCGTTACATTCGTCTGCGTTACCATTATGCCTCCACCAACGCCAGCCGAGTTTGCAGTTAGCGAACAGTTGTTCATTGAAAGTGCGTTGATGCTTCCTGGTATTCCGCCAGATCCTATGGCACCGCCGGAACCTGATATTGAAGCGTTGTTTCTAGTGAAGGAGCAGTTCCTCAGTGACAAAGTGCTGGCGTAGCTGGCATATACACCTCCTCCATCTGATGCATTTCCATTTTGAAACGACGAGTTAGTTAGCGTGAGCGTCGCGCCATCAACGTATATCCCAGCCCCTCGAGAAGCTTGTCCGTCTAAAAGTGCAAGTCCACTGGCATCTAATCGGCTAGTCAGTGCGATATAAACCCCACCTCCAAAGCCTTTTGTCGAGTCGACAGTTGGGGCGTAATTTCCTTGAAACAATGCCTGCGGAGATGTGCTGCTCTGTTGCACTATACGGGTTACTCCCGTCACGAACGCACCTGCTCCTGATGGGGCAACATTGAACGACACCGAAACTCCGTCATGCCAAATCACTGCGTCCGCGATGTTGATTCCACCTCCAGTTTCCTCTGCCGAGTTTATCTCAATGACAGAATCGATCAGGGTACAAATCGATCCACTATTCACATTAAGCCCTCCACCAAAAGAGGCAGAATTGTTAGTCATCAAGCAGCCTTTTATTGTTGCAGTACTGCGATCAAGGGTTATTCCACCCCCGGAGTCAGCTTTCCCAGACGATACAACCAACTTCTCAACCGATGCAGACTCAGTTAGAAAAACATTTCCTCCAGCATCAAGTGCTTTGTTCCCTGAAACCAGTGAAAACGATGATGGACTCAAGGCAGAAACCTCACTATTATTTAGGTAAAGACCGCCTCCAACATTTGCATCGCAGAGCTCAATAGACACACTCTCATGAACAACGGTTGAACTCTCCAGGTACAAGCCCCCGCCAAACAAATCACTGTGACCTTCTAGCACATTTACGTCTTGTAACGTGACTTTTGATTTTGTAGCGTAGAGACCGCCGCCTTTTTCGGAGGCGCGCGAGTTGGTTAACGTTGTTTTTTCGATGCTAAGAGCAGAGTCCACTGCATACACAGCCCCTCCCTCCTTTGACTCACAATCATCAACTTTGGCCCCACCGATACTTGTGCTTCCTGTTAGGTACATGCCACCTCCGTGATTCACGCCACTGCAAGATTTGATCGACATACCACCGGAGATAGTACTGATGCTAGCGTACAACCCTCCTCCATCTGGTGCGTCACTTAGCCCCACTGAGACAGTGTCTGCAGTAATTTGACCGCTTAACATCCAAATGCCTCCGCCAGCCGCGCTTGCAGAGCATTCGGTAAGCTCCACACCTACAAGGTTGAGCGCTGCATTTCCCACATACATGCACCCTCCACGTACAGCTTTATGAGACTCCAGTTTCACGTTTTTTACAGTAGCATCTCCTGCGACAAAAAATGCGCCACCATTCTTTGAAGCCGTGTTGGAAAGACATTGAGTACCAACAATACCATCCATGGTGCCTTTGTTGACCCATACTGCACCACCATCCACAGCACTGTTTTCCGTGAGAAGAACCGAACCTTTGCAAGTCAGACGCGAATTCAGCAACACGAGACCGCCTCCCTCTTGTGCCTCGTTAGCTTGAATAACCACACTCGCCCAATCAACAGTGCTATCCACAACTGCAACACCGCCACCCGATGCATTGGCGAGGCCATCTTCAACACGGATTCCTGTAAGGCTTGCCTGTGCGCTGCCAATATACATGCCAGCTCCTGTCGCTACATGGCATACACAATTATTCACAAATTTACAAGGTGACATCAGCACAACCAATCTATCTCGCTTCAAAAGAATGATACTTACATGCTGAATTCCCTACTACTAAAGACTGAGAAGTCGATTGTTTGTCGAAAGTCACAGTGATAGTACCGGAGGCATATACGCCGCCACCATTTGTGGTTGCCACATTTCGTTGAATAGAGGTGCCTATGGTAGTTAAAGTTGTCGTACCACTGAGTGCCAACCCCCCGCCAACGGATTTTGCCGTGTTGTCAGCGATTATGCAACTTTCCATTGTCAGTTTTCCGTTGTCCATGGCAAGACCACCTCCATTTGTAGCTTGATTTCGTCGAAGCGAAACGCCGTTTAGTGAGATTACTCCATTCACAAAAGCCCCACCTCCACTCTCCGATGCAGCATTTTCCAGGTACACTGTCTCAGTTGCAGACATTGAGCCAGCTCCTATCAAAGCTACCGCACCACCTCGAACCGCCGTACTTTTGGTAACATTAGAGGCGAACATCACGACTTTCGAGTCCATAAAGTACAGAGCCCCTCCTTCCGTGCCAGCCGAGCTTTTTGTCAAGCTTACCTGCCTAAAAGTAACATTGCTGCCACTAGCAAAGAGTGCGCCACCATTCCGTGTGGCAATCGTGTCAGTGATAAGCATATTTTGACCGATAAATTCACTATTGACAATTTTAAACGCTCCCCCGTCTTCTTCCGTGCAGTGTTGCAACGTTATCCCCTCCACTACCATGGTAGAAGATGTGCTGGAAGCAAAACGCGCCGCTTCCTCGCAATTCACAGTAGTCCAAAATGGACCTTTCAAGGTAGTAATCGCGAGGTTCGTCGAAAGAACTTGAAGGTCACGATTCAATGTGCCGGAATATGTTCCAGGGTAGACAAGAATGACACTTTTATCCTTACTCAATGCCACGGCTGTGGCCAATGTCTTGACAGCTTTCGACGCAGTTCCTTTCTCGCTTGCATCCATCATCTGACCAGTTCCCTGCTCTTCGTCACCAAATTCCTCCGATACAACGATAACTTTCGCTGGATCCATATCACACACGGGGTGGTGGCACCTCTTCGGGTCGGAACAACAAACGATTCGGTTGTTACAGCCTTCCCCAGTAAAACCAACACTGCAAATGCAGCTTCCATCCAGTTGACTGCGTCCATGACTAGTGCAAACGGTGCCATCACCTGGAGGGGGGATTCGAGTGCTGTCTGTCGTTCTATCTATTTCATACTGCAACTCAAAACCTTTATGCGCAACACTGGCATCACTTATAAATGTGATAATTATTGAGGCTCCAGCTTGGTAGACAAACCGTCCGGTTCGCTCACAGCCACCTTTCCACCACGTTTCCTTTGTCGAGGCATCAATAATCTCCACGTAGTCGTGATCACACTCGAGCACAAAAGACGAAAACTAGAATATAGAGATATCACAAGCACAGGTCAGTTGGGACCACACGAACCTTTGTACAGAAGTTTCGTACCGTCAACGTAATGTAGGTATAGGAAGTAGTCGGATCGATTCGCCATCGCTTCTTGACATTATTTGCATAGTTGAGTTCATTGATATGTCCCGTATTGCCCCGACAAATAGCGTCAGTTGTTGTGTACGACGCGTCCAACGTCGTTACAGTGACCGGATCGCTGCTGTATATTCCAGCAGAAGTAACAGCCTCAACTGTGTACTGATAGGAAGTCCCCGCGGAGAGCCCTTGACTGTCGACGGCCACTGGGCTCAATACGCCGGTGACAACTTTAATTCCGTTTCGAAAAATGTTATAGCTAGTAGCTCCAAAGTATGAATACCACAAAAGTTCCACCGAGTCATGTGAAACTAAGGTCAGCAAAAAATGTAGAATGCGCTAAATGTTAGTAAACCGAAATCAAAAGTTACAACAGATAAGCATTCCGTACCGCAGCCAACTCGTGAAGCCGCTAGCCTGTTGGCTGCAGATGACGTGGTTGCATACCGCGAGAAACTTGCCGAGCCCACATCTCTCACGGTATTAATCGCTGTCTGTTAGTTTAAAGCAACATGTTGAGCGTTAGTCAGATTTTTATAATAAGGAATAAACGTCGTTGTGGTTATACTTGCCACCGAAATTGAATAGGGTGTTAACGGGATCAGCTGAGTCAAAGTCATAGACGTATCGTTTGTGGTGAAGGTTTGAGCCAAAGCATTCGGGTCATCCGTCTTCGTGAGTGCCAAAATATAACTACCGATGGCGTCTCCACCAACATCGTTGGGTACGTTCCAAGTGCACTTAATGGAATCGAAGCTTACAGACACAATTTGTAGGTCCCGAGGAGGGCTGGGAGGGGTGATACTGCGAGTAGAGAACTCGAGGATGGAACTGGGTGGTGATTTTCCTTTGTCGTTTTGTGCCGTAACATACACCCAATACTTCGTGTTGGCGTTTAGCAAATCAATCGATGTTGTTCTTGCCATATCGTTGTATGCCTCAGCGAAAGAACCATCCTTAGAGCTGGCCATGCTAAGTGAATAGCTGTTCAATGGAATTCCTCCCGAATCTGCTGGTGCCCCCCAAGACAGTGAAACGAACCCGCCTGTGACTAGATCCACAGTCAGTTCAACTGGCACACTTGGGGTTGTTGGACTTGTAGTCTCAACAGCAAACGTAGATGATACCCCACCACCAGCGTATTTGCTAATTGGACGAATCTGGATTCCGTATAAAGTCTCTGGGTCCATGCCGCCCAAAAGAATATTTGAAAATACCAATGGCGTGGCTAATCGTCGGTTAGCTACTGCAGCCAATCTTCTCGTTCTACTGCCAGCACCAAATGTGGCCTCTTCCAAACTTGAATACGACATGTTCAAGATGTTGTCACTATCGAGGTAGAAGTTGTAGATCATGTCGCTTGGTAGTGCTCCACCCAGATCTATCGGTTCTTCAAAGGAAATTTCCGCTGCCCCACCGGTAGTTGTTTCCACGGTAATCTCAATTGCACCTTGTGGCGGCGTGGCAACTTTAGTTCTAAACGTAGCAATAACACTTTCAGGTCCAAAACCAAACGAGTTGTTAGCCCGAATTACCACATCGTAGCTTGAATAAGCGAGTAGCCGGTAGAACTCACACGAAGTCGTCTTTGTCTTCACAGTCGTTCTTCCGGACCCATCTAGACTAGATGCAATCGTAGCATAGAAGTCCGTAACAGTTGACCCACCATCGTCCGCAGGATATTTCCACGACAGTACTATCATGCCACCTGTCGAGTTCACGAGCGTGGGCGGGTCGCATGCTCCAGGGGGGGATCTGTTTGTCGTTTTGGCGACTTTCACCGAAGAATTTATTGAGTTGAAAAACCCATTGTTGACAGATGCCAGGAAGGCATAATCGGTCAGGGGTTTTAAGGGAGCGACTGTTGCTTGGTGGTTGGTCCCTGAATACGCGAATTGCCAAGCGCCCGATGGTTCATTTTGTTTGTAGTACAGCCAATAAAGCTGGATATCACTGCCCCCGATGTCGTGGGGATCAATTAGATTCATCGTAATACCACCGCCAGTTCTTCTGTACGCCACTAGCTGTGGCGCCCCGGGGGCAGTAACGCTCGCCGTTGAAATAGTCACATTTGGTCCAGTCGTAACTCGTCCAAAGTTGCAAAGGGAAAGAGAATTTAGGGCTAGTGCACTCACATTGTAGCTCGTGTTTGGTTCCAGTCGTGCCACAGAAACAAACGCCCTGATCTGAAGATAGTTCGCTTTTGATGTCGTTTTCAAGTAATAATCTTCTTCCAGCTTCTCCCCGTTCCAGTAAAGCGAAAAGCCCAAAATCGGAATGCCACCTGAAGACAAATATCACGGTGTTAGAACTACTCTATATCAATTATTTGGGAGTTCAAGAAAGGTGGCAGTACCTGTATCTTCAGGAGACAGTAGAGTCATGTTTATCATTCCGCCAGTTGAAATTGATAGTATCGGAGCAGGTGGGAGGTCTGGAAGGGTTGGTACTGAAGTGTTAAGAACGCTGAAAGTTGTAGCTTGCCCCAATCTCCCACCCGGTTGGCTAACAATTGAAGCTGCTGCATGAGCATATTTTAATTGAATAGACCCAGCTGCTGCACTTGACATATCCCCGACTACAAACCAAGCATCCTGTCGACAACATTAATAAACGAAGAATACAGTCTACAAATGTGAACAGACTACAAACCTGGATAGCGATTACGGATCCGACGGACAACCAACTTGATAAATCGCGGGTTGTGCGCATAACTCGAGATCTCTCCGCGATCGACAAATTTCCTGGGAGTTTGACTGCTTTGACTTCGTTGACAGCCAAGACAAAAAACTCGTACGCGGTGCTTGCGTTCAGACTTGCCACTGCGGCAAACAATGGCTCCGATTTCGGTGACACTGTTGCGGCCAAAAAATACGGTCGAGAGGAGCTTGTGGCGAAGATGGAATATGATGAAATGTTGGTTCCCCCTATTTAAGCCAAGTAAACGTCAGAAGGCAGACATATTCCTCACGTTTTAAATGCTGTTAGTACCTGTGTCGAGTGGGGCTTTCCAGGTTAGATAGACTTTGCCTCCAGTAGCATTATTGTACGGTTCTGGATTGAGGATAAGTGGGCCTGGTTGAGTTACTGTTGTCGTTGAAAATTCGAATGAAGAACTCATGTCGCCCCACGTATCGATGCCATTTACTACGTTCCCAGCCTGCCAGAACAAATTCAATTGAGAGTTGGTGAGTCAATCGGTAGAATTACAGAGCAAACCAATTGATCAGTTACCTGAACAGAGAAATTATACGTGGAACTCGCGACCAGCCCGTACGCGGTTGCGCGCGTAGTCGGCTGTAAATTTTCAAACGCAATCTAAAACGCAACGTGGGGTATGAGAACTTCAGAAATTCAAGAAGCGTCATATCGAGTAAGACGCACCTGGGAGTTGGCATAAAGACGGTACTTGGTGATTGGTACTCCACCCGTGTCATCAGGAGAAGACCACGTGAATGATATTCGACCGCCCGTTTTGGATTCGACGGACAGAGAGGAAATTGCTCCGGGGGGTGTTGGAGCTGTTGTTGAAAATTGAGTGACGTTGCTAAAGGATCCATTTCCAAACGAGCTAATGGCAGCAATTGAAATGTTGTATGATCTCGAAGCTGTCAAGCTTCCTATCGTAAACGTCGGCGCCACTGCCTTTATGAGATCAACCGAGCTCGTCTCGGTACTAAGCCGCACCGCATAGTTTGATATCGCTCCTACTGTACTTCCGTTATGTTCGGGATAGTGTGCTGCAAATGTCGCTGATCCACCAGTCCGCAATATTAAATCTGGGGGTGGGCACGTGCCAGGATCAGAGATGTCGCCGTCATCCAATATCGTTACACGAGTGAGAGGTTGACGCAGTTTGGCTCCGCCATTAACAACTGTCATCGTAATAAAGAAGAACTCGTCTGGAAACTCAAACGTCTTGTCATTGACGATGGTAAATGTGAGAGTTGCGGTCGTGACACCGTTGTCCATAACGATTGGAGCTGTTGCCTTGCGGTAATCCGATTCTGCAGTTGCCGTCCCTCCCCAAAAGTCAAAAGAGAGAGAGATACTAGTACTTTTGCCATATTCGCGAATAATAGAGATAGTAGCCATCCTGGCATCTTCATAAAAGGAATAACTTGGCTTCTCAAAACTGACGAAACCAGCATCACCATCATCCACGATTGTTACGTTAGCTACACTGTTGATCCCGATCTTGGGTGAACCTTCCTTTTCGGACGATACTAAGGATACAATGCGAACAGCAAACATCTCGTCAGGCGATTCATACTCTTCGTCGTTCAAGATGAAAAGCCAAATTGAATTTTGACTCTGCAGCGGCGCGAACACAATCGTTCCCGTGGTTGTGCTCGAGCCTTTCGTGATTGCATAGTCAGACCCCACAGTTGCTGGCCGGGCCCCCGTAGTCTCTGTTTTATACGTAACCGTAACTCGTCCACTTAGTCCTGAGACTCGTTGCACAAGGAGAGCAACCTGAGTCGCATTCTCGAGAACGAATACGTTGCTTTCCGCGAAGCTAAACTCACCCGCGGCATCAGGTAGCGTCTTAGCAGTATAAATGGGACTCCAAAGGCCATTTCCTTTTTTGTTTGTCGCAGAGACGGAAACATCGTAGGCACTGTTGTAAGCCAGTTGTGTCGCGGTAAACGAAAGATTAATGGATGGATTGATTGCCTCAAAGCTGGAATTCACGACACGAACAAAATAGGACAAATCCAAACTTCCACCAGTGTCAGCCGGTGGAGTCCATGTAAACGAAAGTGTTGTTCCTGTAGAACCAGCAAACACTGGAGCCAGCAGAATTGGCCCTGGCTGATTTAATGTCGTCGTTTGAATTGTGGTATTTTGACTTAAAAGACCTTCACCGACCGAGTTAACAGCAGAGCAAGCAATATCATACTTTGTCGACGCACTTACACCGAAAAAAGTGTATTGAGTTGGAACTCCAGCAACCACTTTCAACGTCACCTTCAGTTTTGCTACTCCGAGAACATACTCGTAAATATTTAAGTCTGTTATAGGTGAGCCTCCCGTGAACTCTGGTGGTTCAACTTGAAGTGTGAAGTTACCACCAAAAACAGACATGCCTAAAGGCTTTTCTGGACTATTCGGTTTAGCCAATGAGGCTGTTGTCATAGCAACACTCACCTCTTCGCTTGCTCCGACATCATTATAAATCTTGACGGAGCCAGTGTACATAGTACTTGCAGTTAAACCTTTGAAGAGATATTTGGTAGCAGTTCCAGTACTGGATCCAACTAGTGTTGAACCCAGCATCAGCTTTACTTCATACGATGTTATCGGGCGCCCACCAGAATCTCCATCAGGAATCCACGACACATTCAGAAAGCTAGAGCCCGGTGCCGCGCTTAACGATTGTGCCTTCTGTGGCTTAGTGGCCATCGTTGTTTTTGCTGGGCATTCTTCACTAGCCATCGAGGAAATTCCATTTTGAGCTACAGTTCGCACAGTAAAGTTGTAACTCGTGCTAGCTACCAAACCGTCCTTACTGATAAAGCTTCTCGTCGTTGCAGATAAAGTCCCGCTCACGAGCATTCCGTTACGAGAGACTTCGTACCCCGCAATGGGTTGCCCTCCAGTATCGATTGATCGATCCCATCCAATTGTAATCGCACCACCAGTGTTGTAGGTCAATTGCCGAATATTCAAAGGTGTCGATGGAAAAGTTATCGTGTCTGTAGTCGCGGCGAGGGTGGAGCTATTAGGGCTTGTACCAGCTTCATTGAGTGTCATGATCAAATAAGAGTAGCCCGTAGATGCTGTTAAACCATTGTGTACAAACGAAGACACCTTTGAATCGTTGGTTTCAAAAATCTTGTTTGCTGTTCCAGATTCATCAAGAAAGAAAAGCGAATATCCTGTCAACGGGACACCTCCTTTATCTTTCGGTGGTATCCAAACCAGCTCAATAATTCCGCCCGTGAAATGGCCGACGAGAAGTTCAGGTGCGGGACTTGGGGCTGTTGCGATTGTCGTTTTTACGCGAATGACTTCGCTCCATGCCTGATCTGCTGCGTCGAAGCAGTTCGAGACCTCCAGGTACGCTACTACCTGCATACCATATTCCGTGTTAGATGTGAGACCGTAAACCGTTCCTTCTTGCGCCAGGATGTCTTTCCCATCGTATCCTACCAGATTGGTCGAGTTACCACCAATCGATACAATTCGTATTGCGTAACCTGTAATGTGCCGGCCACCAACATCAAGTGGCTGGTCCCACGACAGCATTATTGCACCACCAGTCTTGCTGACTTCTTTTACATTCAATGGGGCGCTTGGTAGGGATTTTGCTAGCGTTTCATGGGATACGATGGGACTGTAGTCACTCGGACCAGCCCCGTTTTCCACTTGATACTTAAAGTAATATACGGTTTGATATCGCAATCTATACACGGTGTACTGGTTAGACGCATTGTTGTAAACGGAGGTAAAGTCATCATCACCTTCAGCTCGGATAAAAAGTATGTACAATTGGATATTGGATCCGCCGATATTCACTGGTTCGGACATTTGAATTGTCATCGCTCCTGCGCTGACCCAGGAAACAACCGCCAGTGGGGGTGGATCTGGGAAACTGGGTTCAGGAGTTTCAAACGTCAAAATCGTAGATAATACACCAGTCTTAAACGCGGTAGATGCTCGAATTTGAATACTGTAGTTTGTCTGCGCTAGTAGTTGCCTGATTTCGGAAACAGTGCAAACTGTCTGTGAACCACAATTCGTTGAATTAAACACGGAAAGCGTACTGGTCCCGGAGACATGATAAATCGAGTACGCAATGATTGGAGACCCACCGTCATCCAACGGAGCTACCCACGCAATCTGAGCGATAGAACTCGATAGACTGGCAACTCGAATATTGAGAGGTGCTGTCGGAGATGTCGCGGAGGGAGTTGTGTACATTGATGGCGTACTGGCTAATCCAGCTCCTAAAGAATTCAGAGCCTGAACAGAGACGTAGTAGGACGTCGATTGGCTCAGTCCGTAAACGACCAGCGTCTCTGTGTCAGAAGTTTGCGTGCGAACCAGCGCAGTATTCGCCTGCATTATGTTCACTGAATAACTTAATGCGATATCCCTTCCGCCACGATCCACTGGCGAAGCCCACTGAAGCTCGAGTGAGCCACCAGTTGTAGATTGTTGCTGAAGGTTTGTACACTGCTTTGGCAGTGAGATATCTCCATCATCGAGTGCAGCTACAGTTACGTTTGTGGTCGTTCCATAGAGCACACCACCATCGAGGATCTTAAATCCGATCGTGATACTGTCGTCAACGTATTGAAATTCAAAATCATCACTGATTTCTAACGAAACTAACTGCTTCGCGACCCCCTCAGCAAACGTTATGCTTGAATCAAGTAAATGAAATCTATCCGTCACACTTGCATTTTCAAGAACTACCGGATGGACAACTGCAGTTGGGCTAACACCACCAGTTCGAACGATAGTAAGGTCAGTCGTTCGGTTAGACTCGTAGACCGTTAGTGTTGACTTTGCAAATGAAATAAACCCTGCATCGCCATCATCCTCTAGCACGACACGAGTAGTACTTCGTAAACCTGTGTTGGTATCCGTAATGCCCACAGTGAATGCAATTCCTGGGTTGTACATCATATCATCGATGATTGGAATGTCAATATGGCCCGCCTTGATGTTCTCAGTAAGAACCTTTGTTTCTGCTGTATGTATATAGTTGATTCCAGCGACTGCGTCGTCATCAATTGTCTGGAAAGAGTACGAAATATCCCCAAATGACCCATTGACCCGCGTAATTGGTACTGACACCGCCAAGGCGTTCTCATTCACTGTCATCTCCGAGACTGCAGCAACGATTACACCTTCGAGCGGTTGATCGGTGGCCACTAAACGCTGCGAACTAGCGGCTCCCGAAAACAAAGTACTCGTCACTGCCACCACAGTTACCGTGTAGTAGGAGGAGTACTCCAAATCTTTGATTAAGATGCTATTTGAGTCTGACGGCTGAACTTGCTCAGGCTCAAGGTCATCCTTAACACCATCACTACTGGACTTCCAATAAGTCACGCTGTACTGAATATGGGGATCTCCGCCGGTATCTTCAACTACGTCCCAGGTGAGTGTCATTTGGTTGACGGATACGGATACGACCTGTACGTTGTGAATTTGGCCCGGAGTGGAAATCGCCGTTGTGGTTATGGTTAGAATTTCACTTTTGGTCTCACTATGTGAGTTGCTGGCCGAAACCCTGAATGTGTATTTAGTTTCTGCGATCAGTCCGTAGATTGTCGTATTCAATTCACCTGCAAGAAAATTGTGAACTTCACCGCCATCCATGTACAAAATCAGCGTGACATCTTCCCCACCAGTGTAAGCTGGGTTTGCAACATGAATACAAGCACTTCCACCACGAATATCGGTTGCGCTAGGCTTCAGGGGAGCACCAGGAGCATCGATAGGACCCGTCGTGATGGTAACATTCATCAAATTGCTTTCTCCTACCTCGTTGTACGATTTCCCCGATATGCTGTACTCTGTATTTGCTGGAAGACGCCCGAACGTAGCAGTCAGTGCACTTGTAGTGATGTTTCCGTCCGTAGTCAATCCATCCGTGGTATGTAACGCGATTTGGTACTCATTAATCGGGATACCACCCGAATATTCTGGTGTCAACCATGAAACTTCAATCCTTCCTCCAAACGGTACCAGATTAAATTCTGGTGGGTCTGGAAGCGAAGGCGGCCCAGTCGTAGTTGATATGGAGATGGCGGGGCCCCTATATAACCCATTGAAAGCTGCTATCTTGTACGTATAAGTTGTATTAGCACTCAGACTAAACCTGTCTTTGAATTGGGTAGTAGTTGTGCGAAATATGTCTGAACGCCCATTTCGAGAAAGTTCATAGAGCTGGATTGGAAGCCCGCCGCTATCGAGAGGAGAGTCCCAAGCTAGCAAGACACTACCACCTGTAACGTCTGAATAACGTATGCTTCGTACTTCAGTCGGCTTTGAGGCAGCTAAGGTGGCTGTTGTGTAAATGGCGCTTTTCTGGCTAGGTCCATCTAGGTTCGTAGCGGTAACCGCATAACTGTAGTATCTTCCCTCATTAAGACCATAGTGAGTAAAGGTTGTCTCAATGGGCTGAACACCGCCCAAGTTTTCAACGTCGCCGGTGCTAGTTGTCACCAACTCAACATAGTACCCTCCCAATTCCACGCCCGCAAGATCATCAGGAGCGCTCCAACCAATTTTAATTGCTCCGCCTGTTGCAGATACAAGGAAGAGATTCTCTGGAGGTGCCAAGCGGCTATACGAAAGTGTCGAAACCTCCAAGAATGTACCAACATTGTAGGAGGCAGGATCAGCACAAAAGCTAGCGTCATTAATTGCGACGACAGCAAAAGCGTACGTCGAGCTCCTTTTCAGGCCTCTAGCAGTGAAACCCCGCTCCTTCGAGTCCTGCCCGTCGTAAAGCGTAAAGTAGCCGTCTGTTGCAACACTGTACTTTTGGTAAACGATATAGCCAACCACATCGGATGCCCCTCCCAAGTCATCAGGTGCGTCCCATTGAAGCTCAATGTTGCCGGCCGTAATAATTGGAGTGCGTAGATTGAGAGGTGGTGAAGGTAAGTCAATTGTGGCACTAGTCTGGAAAACTGCACGCTCCCCTTCCGGGCTATCTCCCTAAATCACACACCGACACAGTTAGCGCGGACTAAAACCAGAAGTACCACAACTGCGTAACGTACCATCTCGTTAGTGAATACAGCGTACACCTCGAAGCTTGAGCTCGCCAATAAGTTGCTGACAGTACACGAAGGATTATCTAACTCCGCCAGCTCTACTTTACAGCCAACCAGGAATTCTGTTTCGGTGCCTGAACCACTTTCGACAAACTTGCGCTTATAAAGCGTGCAATATGTTAAAGGTTTTCCTCCAGTGGCCTTCGGTCGTTCCATCATGAATGTAAGAGATCCTCCACGAGGCTTTCCTGACAGTGTTACAGCTAGAGGTCGTTCTGGTGGTACTCCTACGGCTGTTGAAATAGGTATCTGCGCAGTAGATTTTGTTTCATCGAAATCTGGATACGACCCTGTAGCACTAGAGACATAGGCAATGTAGTAACTCGAAGCATTAAGGCCCTTGACAGTAACGTTTTCATCCTGAACATCGACGGAGTTGGATATCAATACATTCCCATCTATGTCTTTGACAGACACACGATACCCCCGAATCGCAGCCCCGCCATCATCTTGAGGAGCTTCCCATTTCAATGTAAATTGTGTATTCGTCACATTTGCCCCATTTAAAGCGAGAGGGGGTCCTGGGGGAGTAATATCCTTTGTTGTCACAGCAATAGCATTCGAGTACTTTCCTAAGCCAAATGTATTCCAAGCTGCGACTTCGACATGGTACACACTTCTCGCAAAGAGGCCTGACAATGTTAACGACGAGGTAGTCGTATTGTACATATTGAAGAAGGTTCCTAAACTGGCGGTTGAGACGCGAACCAAGTAGCCGGAAACGACCACTGGGTCGTCAAAAGCGTTTCTCCACTCAACTTTGAATTCTCCTCCAGTCGTGTAGTTTACAGAAATGTCTACGATTTGACGGGGGACTGCGTTCAAGATACTTTCATCATCATGTATCGTAACGCTGTGCGTCACCAAATGATTACCATCGTTCACTACTGACTGTCCAGTTAAACGAAGGCCGAAAACTTTATCGTTATTGATGACGTGATTGTCAATGACCTGAACCCAAATATGTGAGCTAATCTGCTGGTCTGTCATCACCCCAGTTCCATTCACAACGAGATAGTCCTCTCCAGCAACCGCGGTGATGTCGAATGACTCAAAACCGAAAGTTATGTTCCCTGTTGTACCGTTAAGGCGCACCACATTGACCATCGCAAACGATTCGTCCTCCAAAACGTCAGATGGGGCCTTGGAAAATGACACAAAACCAGGTTGTTGCCATGCATCCGTGTGCAAACGAGCTACATGCTGGCCAGCCAGATCCACTCCAAACGGACCCACAGCTACAAGAGACGGAAGAAGCTCTGCTGAGTCATCATTCCACATCGTGAATGTAACATTTGCACTATCCTGCCCGTCAACAAATGTCAGAGTGCACGGTTCCGATTCAGCGCCGGAGGTGACTAAATACAAAGTGCAATGACAGCCTTCGTCAGGAGCACTTTTGCATTGCAAAAATACTGTGTCAGGCTCAGTCATGTTCACGCCGACGTCAACAGACCCTGTAGTCCCGCTGCTTCGATGCACCACTGTGCGGATCACTCCGTCCTTATCGGCGCTATAGTCTGTTTTGGACATTCCGAACACTCCTGCAAACAACATTGACAGGCGGATGAGTAAACAATGTCAATTACCGCTTCAACATAATAACGTACCCGTTGAAATACCGCTCGTGTTGAACCAAACTAGGCCTGAATCGCTCGACCCGAGAGGACCATCGGCATGGACATCGATCGTGTATTCTGTCTCATGTTCCAACGTCTCCAGTTTATACGAAGTCGGGCATGTATATTGGCCAACATCGCCACCGTATTCACACGTAATAATTTCTTGCTGAATCTCAACATCATCTTGAAAAAGAGATACGCCATAAGAAAGTATTTCCGTATCATACGGCTGAGATCGAAGCGCTACAACTGCGCTGTAGGTGCTCACTCTTAACATCGAAGCAACAGGATTCAGCGGGATTCCGGATGTCGTCTTGTATGTTTCTTCAGCCCAAAGCGATGCTGACGACAGCGTATTTACCACCCTGGCAAAGACAACGTATTGACTATTCGGTTCCAGACCCTGTATGACAAAATTACAGCAATTGAAGGTGGCCGAATCAACCTCGATTCCTGCGTATTTCACCACGTACTGATAACGCAATGATTCCTCGCCGCCTGTATCACATGGAGGGGTTACGCTTACTTGCAGCGAGTTGTATGTACGCTCATTTAAAGATAGTGTGGGAGGAAACGGGGTTGAAAATGTCTCTGTGGAAATCTTCGCAGATGTCATGGCACCTTCAACTAGTGACGCGTTCACAGCAGCAACACCGTACACATACACAGTGTTTGCCCCCATTCCAGCACAGTCTGTGAACGGGGGAGTAATGTAGCTTGGAGTCAACAATTCGTAGTTTCGATACACATGATAACCAACAACAGGGCCTCCTCCAGTATCCTGCACCAAAATGCAAAAATGAGCCTTTTAATCAATGCTTTGTCATTCCCGGGACAGAACAGAGAATGCAACGTACCAGAGGTGCGTCCCATGTGAGCTGCACTGACCCGCCAGTTGCGGAGAGTTGGCGTAGGTTTGAAGGGTACGAAGGTGGGGTTTGACTCCTGAATACACGTACAACATACAAAAATGCAGCGTTAGCGAGATGTAGAGAAGAAAAATATGCAGCCTCCTCACGTCGTTCGAAGCCCCTGGAAAACAGTGATATCACTTGTGCCAGCCTGATTAATCGCTTGCACACCAAAATAATAGGTTGACGAGTAGTTCAGCCCATTAAAGATGGCTGATGTTGTGCCCTTCACCGTTCTCGGCTCTATTGCGGATATCATACGCCCGCACGGGATTCGGTATGTGTATCCGCTGTCTTGACGAGTAAGACAGCAATCCATTGAACCATCGGGGCAACTGATCGTTGCCTTTTCACACACAGACGCACTTCTGGTTAGCTTGTGTTGCTCCACCGAAAGTTTCACGGAGTTGCATTTTGAGCACGAGTCCACGACCGCCTTGTCGAAGCAAGGCGTGGAGGAAAACATGGTGATCTTGTATCCCATTGAGGACAACAATCCCCCTCCTCGATCCAGTGGTGGATTCCATGCAACTTCAATGGCCCCTCCAGAGGCAACAAATGACGATATGCCCTGCGGTTCACTTGGCAGTGTTGGTGACTGTGTCTTGAATGTTGCACCGATAGATCGGGAGCTGTTCTTTGCATCTGCGTTAATGGCAATCACTTTTACCGTGTACAATGTTTCAGCAATTAGATCATCCAACAACGTAGAAAATGAGAGTGCATATCTCTCGTCTTGGCTGCCGGGTGACATTAACATTATTGCGTAGCCTAGGCATAACATTCCGTAGTTAGTCATGACATTATACAGCACTGTAATGCTTCAACACCAAGCGCACCTGTTATATTGACACCTCCACTGTCAAGTGGTAGGGACCATTCCATTGCCGCACTGCTTCCAGTAACACTCACCACTTTGATATCGCGAGGTGGCGTGGGATTTGAAGAGACTGTCGTGTTCATGATAGTCGGCGTACTATACGAAGAGGTACCCAGGTTCGTAGTTACAGCAGCGGAGATTGAGTAACTCGTGCTTGCCTTTAAAGGTGCCACATCGTACGTCACATTTTCGCCAGTCTCAATACTGTTCGTAAAAGAAATTCCTTTGTCATTGGTGATTGCGATGACAAACCCGGTGAGTTTTGCCCCTTGCATATTAAAGGGTTTGATCAAGCTCATCGTTATCATACCTCCACTGCCCTTTAAGAAGTATGGACTCGGTGGTGGACCAGGCACAGAAGCTGCCGCAGTTGTTGCGTTAGTCGCATCCGCAAGTTGCTGACTGCTTGGAACTGAGATACAGATATCGGCAATATTTACTGCCACTGCCTTGAAGATGTACCGGGTCTCTGGAAGAAGCGGCTGATTTTCCGACTCGGAAGAAGACAAAATCTCAACGGTATCAATCGTGTCCGAGCCGAAGGTGCTCGCAACCTCCACAAAATCGACAAGAGCTTCGGTTGTCATGTACACGTTGTAGCCTTGTATTCGACCTCCACCTGGGCACAGAAGCGTATGTAAACAAGCCGTGGTATGCAAATATGCCACTACAACGCAACAATACCATCATCGAGTGGCGGGTTTAACTTCAGAACGATTGAAGCACCTGCTCTCGCCAGCATGTAATGCGATTAAAAGGAAAAAAAAAAAAAAACAACGGTTTGGTACCCATGAGTGGACATACCTGTAGTGCTCAATATTGTTAGTGGAGGGCATGGGCCAGGAATCTGCGGCGATGTTGTCGCTACATTCAACGGATTGCTTTCTGAAGAGGAAATACCAGCCTCGTTGGTTGCAAACGCTGATACTCGATAGCTCGTGAGCGCGTCTAAGCCGTAGATATCGTAGATGAGCAAGTCCAAATTTTCAGGAGACTGAGATTGTCGTAGCAATTCAGTCAATGTGCTGAGCCGCCAAACAACCACCGTCACACGGGAAAGATCGGTGCCTCCGGAATCTAAAGGTGGCTGCACGCTCACTTGAACAAATCCACCGCCCACTGCCAATTTCGTCGGAGAGGCAGGGATACCAGGTGCTGAATGATCTAAAGTCGTAGCAACAATCACATCCGAGTACAGGGGTGACGCCGACGAGTTATCAATGAACCTCGCCTTCACTTGCAGAGTATACTCCGTGTTACCGGTCAATCCATACAGGTCGTAGGAAGTCGTATCTGGGGTGTTATTCCCGATCTCGTTGCCATCCAGAACCACCAGAAAGCTCTTAATATCATCCTTCGTGTTGGTAGAGACCCACGCGGTCGAGATCGTCCTGCAAATGCCAATCAAAATACACCCAGATCATCTAACCACCTGTCAAAATCCCTACAAAGTTGCCATCGCACCATTTGAAGTGCAGCGCCCCGCCCGTTGCGGCCACGAACGCCGCTATCGAGGGCTCTGTCGTCTGTGCTGTAGAGTTTGCAATCCAAACGACCAGAAGCAGTATCCACCACGCTACTAATTGTCGTGCCATGACACCGTCTTGCTAAATTACTCGAGATCAAATACGTGAAAGATACGGCGACCTTTTGTGATCGCTTTTTTTTACAAGCGAACCGTTTGTCAATCGCGAGAAATATTTTCTTGGACGGGTACATCTGCAACTGATTGGTTAAAATTTGGTGAAGTTCACTGAAGTTGCCCAAATTATGCTGGTGCATTGTTCTGTGCGATCGTTGGTGTGGCAGGAAGCGCATTCCTTGTGGGGATCGACGAGAGTCTATCGGTGGATAATTTGAAGGACGCGATCAAGGAGGAGAAGTCGGCGGCAACAAGGGAGACGGTTGCAACTCTTCCTGGCCAAGAAGGACGGAGTGTGTCTGGCGGAGAACCAGGTGAAGAAAGGTGTGGGTGACACCACTGGTCTGAAGTCTCTGGGTGCGGCACGAGCGGAAATCGGACGTGTTGAACTATCGAAAAAAGACGGGCAGCTCGAAGCCACCAAGCAAGAAGTTGCAGCTGGAAACGGTCTTGTGAACGTGTTGGTAAGGCTACCAGAGAGGTTTCCTTCGACGAAACGACCTGGCCCTGAAGTGAACCTTGATTCGTTCAAGTATGATGATCTCCTCAACTTCTTGGAAGTGAAATAGTCAATAGAGATTGCATTATTGCGAGCCCTCACGTTTTGGATGATGGAAGTTTACAATTCCCTTTGGTTGGGCGGGAAAAGGCGATTAGAACGGCAGTAAGGTGCTTCACGGACATCATCGAGATGGCGACGACGACCGCATCTGATCGCATCAAGAATGCAATTCCTGTTTGTGCTGGTATCTCTGGCCTGGGGGGAAACGCGTATGTTGGAAGAAGGTGGTAACACTCTGCGAGGCAACATGAAGTTGGACGGCCAACGCGTTGTCAGTGTGATTGCTCGGTACTTCAGCGAATTTAGCCCCCTCCCAATTGAGAAGCTAATGCCGATTCAAGCGTCTTTCTCGTGGCGATTGCTGTATCGATTTTTTCTAGATGAGAATTGCTCGTACCCATTTCGACAGTGGTTTGAGGCGCGATTGCCGGTCAATGGACATGAATTGACGTTTGCGAGTGCCGTCAAAGCAATCGAGCTCAAGCTGTGTCGAAGACTGCAATGCAAAGATAAGGTATCACCGCTGTACCTCTTCCTAGGCATTGATGAATGAATACCAAGCGACTGAAAAGGTTGATGCTCAACGGAATTATTCCTATACATCACTTCTGCGCGAGCTTGTGCAAGACATCGGCAACTTTCTATGCGAGCAAGCACCACAAAGATTATCGTCGCGGTGCTCCGCTGGTCTGGTTGTGTTGCCCATGTTTGCCGGAACAGGTTGGGGCGTGATTGAATCGAAGTACAATTCTCCGTGTACCCCGACTCAGCGGCTTCCTATGACCCTCTTGGCAATGGGCCAAGTGCTCACGTTTGTGGGGTCCAATGCAAGCTATGCTACGCTACTGGAGTGTGCCCAAATTTGCCGTGATTTGTTTACTCTTGGGGTGTTCCGCGATGGGTTGTCGAGTATTTGGTGTTGGTGAAAAAAGCTAGTGCAGAAGCGCAGGTCGCGAATTTGGGCACTATCAAGGGCAGCTTCAGGAATATTTGGACAACATATATTGCCAAGTATTTGGATATTTTAAATTCCAACAGCGCATCCGTTTGGCGGCCTCTGCTTTTGCTGGCCACCCGCAACGGTCAGGTGAGGTCTTCGATGGGGACATTAAGTGGTCAAGACTTGGGGACTCTTCTGTATGCTTGCTAACTCCAGTGCTTGGAGGATTCGGTGTCCAAGTTCCTGATGTGTTGTTGCAGAGTGTTGGATCGCTCCATGACACGATAGCAATTGTAGCAGAGAGAGAGAGAGTTTGCAAGATCTCTGAATGCCCTGCAAACATATGTAGACGATACAATGTTCGACCTTCAACCGTGGCAGTGGGGGATGTTCGGTGCCTGCTTTTACGCAGTGAGGA
This sequence comes from Phytophthora lateralis, assembly GCA_000500205.2. Lineage (NCBI taxonomy): Eukaryota > Oomycota > Peronosporomycetes > Peronosporales > Peronosporaceae > Phytophthora > Phytophthora lateralis. Next base: position 11,340 of record KV723965.1, on the reverse strand, counting down.
TCAATGCATTGCTGGTGCTTGAACACACAACGGCCACGCTTGACCATTTGTTTCCTGGCCCACTGATGAACACAGAAATGGAAGCAATTTCTGTAAAACTTGTTCCGGCGATAGTTTTCCAAAGCGCGAACACGTTTGGTGCTTCGACTCCCCAACTCATTTCAGAAAAAGACAAATGAAACGCGCAGAATCGACTGGACATCGAGTGGCAACATTACTGTGAATGGTGATGGCGGAGCAGGCATCGACATTTTCTTTACTCTGGAGGATGCTACAAGTCCCGGAAAACTGGTTGTTTTTGTTGACCAGAGAGATAGGCATGTTGGTAAAAATTACGCTAGCACATACCTGAGCAAAACGCCTGGTCCCCCAACGTTTCTGAAGGATCACGGTACGCGTGTGGTGCGAGGGATTATGAATCACGTCCCCATCGCCTTATCCTCGTTGCTCCACCTAGATGCCTCGTCATGGGCCGAGACTCGACTAACACATTTTACGGGACGTTAGCGTATCATCCAGCGTCTTCACCTGTTATCCCAGTCCGCTCTCAAAACAGTATGAATCGCTGAGGAGATCGTGAGAAAGAAACGGTTCGGTGGCGCCAACGAACTGAGTGCTTTTATTGAGACGAAGCGGTTCAAAGTTGCGGTCGATGCCCGGCTTTCTCGTCGTTAAGCAGGAAACATTATACTATAGCTCTTTTATCTTTGCACCTTTACGCTCTCGACTCTCGGAAACACGCACATTATTTCTTATGATTCCTCGTTCGATCGCAAATAGGTTGATGAAAGCTGTGGTCCTGCTTCAATTGAGCTGATGGCTCGTACTTCGAAGTATGAGGCTCCTACCGAGGCATGCGGGATCAAGAAAAAGATGTACACGACTTGGTCTCAACATTCGTCGAGTGACTCGTTTTACCAAGCACAAGTCGAGTGAGCAGAGGGTTGTGTAAGTAACTCAGAAGACTACAATGTCGAGCCGATTGTGTAGCAACCCCCACGGTAGTATTACGTAATAGTACTATTGTTCTACGCAAAGATTGGAGATCCTTGGTATCACTACAATACACTGTGGCGGGGATTCATACGCACGTACTCGCGCATCACGCGATCTGCCTCAGGAAACAGAGGCTTCAAAAATGGATCTTCGTTCGACATGGACATCACCACGTCAGTGGCTTCGTGTCGGTAGCTCTTCTGCCACTTCTTGTGCCTTTTCAGTATTTGGTGGGCGGTGCTTCCTTGGACGCGATCCTGAACAAAATGAACATTATAAATGTTAGTCATGTACTGTATCATCTACAGTAAACGAGTCTGCTTGATTCGCGCACCTTTTCCAGCATGTTCAAAATCTCTATTGCTTCGGCACGGACGATATGTGGCTCTTTCACTCTGCCGACCGCATCGGGGTTCTCCAAGATGTTCAGCAGGAACCCAAACAGATCCAGCCGGCTAGCGAGATACACGATGCCGGCGCTCGCATCTCGGTCGCCATGCTCTGGATACTCTAACACTAACCGACGCATGATTTCCAGAACGAAAGCACTCTCCAAGTGCAGAGGGCCTCCCCGCATGGGATTGGTGATTGCCATCAAGCAAGACAATGCTGTGGAGCACATTGGCTGCATCGAAATAATGCACGCTCGAGACATAGTGCATACTCGCAAGATGCGCACCACATTGACAACGCACGGCTCACACGCTTGGGAGCGGACCGTATCGTTCAGATAATCGCAGCATTTTGCAGGAATCTGCAGCTCTGCCACTTCATCGAGCAAGGAAGTTTCCACCTGAATACAGACGATCAAAAAAATTCCGTTCAGTTCGACCGTCAAGCAGGTGCAGCAAAGCTGAAGGTATTACCTGCAACAGACACACTAGCGACGATCCCACTAAGTCCACCAGGTCGATGTCGTGCTGGATCAGCTCGTCATCAGGTCGAGCCATCGTCGCCCGTAACGCAGTCGTCATATGAGCAAGTTGCTTGAACAAAACTTCAAACTCGGACCACAAGCACGTCATGAAATACCTAACAATCACAAAGTGAATGTATCAGTACAACAGCATCCATTTCAACACTATGCATTGAGCACGTACAGAGGGTCGTGTAGGTTGAAAGTCGGATCTTCCATGAACAGGGTGAGGTAGACGTTGCCAGCTATTGGAGCCGGATAGAGGCCGGTGTAATCAATCTCGAACGAGTCCACTACAGATGTAAAGTTCCCATCCCCCGTCTCGGTTGTCGACGTCGACGAGAAATAGATGTTGAGAAAGTTGACGATATTGTTGCGCTGGTGGCTGCGGAATTCAACGTTCCATACGAGCTCGGGCGTCATGTGGTCAGTCTGTATAAGTCACACAAAGGCACGAGCGATTAAATTTGATCAGGCCAGCAAAAATGCGAGGTGCCACTGCTGTGATCCATCTTACCATAATGTACTCCACGATCGTATCTGGGCTCGAAGCAAGTGTCCGAACGATCGCCGGTGGGAAGAAGCGGCAGAGTGCACGCCGCGACTCGATATTCAAAGGCCCTCCGTCTTTGACCATTTCTGAGAGAACCAAAGCGGACGGGATACGCAAGCGTTCAGCAGCATCAAACTCGTCGTCGACGATGGTTTCTTCCACGAGCAACACCCAGCCAATAAATTCCAAGTACACACCCGACTGCAGAATTTCAGAAATGCACTTTACTGCAGCTCCGTTTGCACAAAGGTTACGGATAATACCGAGGATGTCGGGTCCCACGTCTTGGCAGATGTGAACCAGCTCAATGAGGATATCACAAATCCCGTATTCCATCGACGCCGTTCCAAAGTACTCCATAGTCGATAGGACTTGCAGAGTCGCAATGCAATGCAGTCGGCACGGAACATACAACTGCGGGGTCAGCACTAAACTCTTTTCGGCATCTTCGCTCTGATGAACTTCATTATCGGGTGGGAATAACAGACGCAAAACCATCTTCATTGCGCTATCGTTGGCAACTAGGTTCTTCTCCACTAGCGCCGGAGCCACAGAAGTTGTAATTGACAAGCAATTGAGCGCAGTAACTCGATCCATCGTTGTCCGCTGTTCTTCGGTAATGTCCCAGCCGGCAAAGGGTGGAAGCGTCTGCACAGCTCCCTCCTCGTTGACAAACTCGGGGCAGATGAGTTTTCCACTGTCAATAAATGAGAAGAATTCTTTGAAGAATGCCTCAGTAAGACCCAGTTGGGACACTGGCGCAGGGACCAGACCCTTTTCAATGACGAGAAGACTCCCCATGAGCATCTCAATGTAGAGTCCGCCGACATAGAACAGATCTGCAAGGTACATGAACCGAAACTGGATTGCTTCCGTGTAGTGATCGTCCGTTGCCAATGTCGGCTCGATATTCGCCCTAGGCGAGATAAAATCCATCTGCTCAAGACGCATCGCGCTGTTCCAGAATAACGTGTACGATTCACACTCACCGTGGAAAATCTTTAAGAACTCGTGATGACTGCTAATTAACAGCAACCTGGACAAGTTCGGGGTCATCAGTGAATCGACAACTTGCTTCACCAGAGAATTAGCCGGAGATTGAAGTTCGCTCCCTTCAGCAAAGAACCCTCCCAGCCTGCAAAGAGCGCGGACGGCCATGATAGCCAACAGGTTCTGCACCTCCACAGCAACGGTCGCAAATCCTTCCTCCTCAGAGCCTAGGCTTTTCTGTAAGCGAGTGTGAACAGTAGTATCATCTAGCTTCACCTCGTATACCGAGAAGAGCAAGAACAATTGCCATAAGACACCCGCCTTGACAAGCCGTTGTTGGTTCTTTTCCAGTTGTACCATCCTAGATACGCCTACAATTAATCATTCAAGCATTCGAAATTGTGAGAACCAATTTCAGCAGTAGTTTGGATTCATAGGCGTACCTTCGAGAACCTGCTGAGTGATCTTTGACAATAAGAACGACTTTTCAGCAGAGTGGTTCCAAAGCCACAGAACTCGAGCCATGTCCCCCACCAACGTAGATGACTCCGCAATCCAGTCTCGCCCACGAGGAGAGGCCAGCAGTCCGGTGATAGTTTGGAGCAAAAAGAAGCAGACTTCCAGTAATTTTGGGTTTTCGGCTGCTTCACAGCCAACCATCGAGTCAACGCAAAAATTCACGACCTTCTCCAAAGTGTTCAAATCTGGCTGCTCCAGCAGTAAGTCGCCATTCGTGAGGGACACCGCGCACATATTGTAGACGAGTTCTGCTGCGCAAACTGAGATCGCAAGAGTTTGGGGCTTGGTAGTGCCTGGGGGTGGGGTTCCTTGAGCTGTACAATGGGCATCCAACAGCGGAAGTAGCAGATCGTAAGCGTCAAATTCGTAGTTAGACAGTTGTTCTGGATAGCGGTTGCACATAATGACCAAAGAGTGAAGCAGGAGCAGCAAATTCTCTGGGTCATGGCCGATAGTTAATAAGGTCGGTCGTGGGCAAGTGAGAATCTGGTAGGCCTCTCGCAGCTCACTCAACCTAGTCAAAGACACAGCATACATGCACGTCAGTCTACATAATAGTTAATCAAACTAAAATCTGAGTGAACAAACCTTTCGCTGTACTCATCAGCGGGGATATTCGACTGGGACAGTGATCTTGCCTTCTCTTTGAAGCCGGCACGAAGAGTAGGAGCAGGAATCTGACTGCTTTCTTCCACCGTAGTAAGGCCCAACATTTGCTGCGCTTGGGTAAAATCAAGGGAGACGTCTTGTCTACTTATCTCAGCTCGCCATTCCATTGTCAATTTTTCCATGAAGTCCAAGGGATCCGAAATGGCGAAGTTTTCGTGCTCACAGAACTGGCCCAAATACACTCCACCACACCAAACTTCTTCTGAAAGTTCCTTGAAGGCAACCGGTGCCATCAAACAGAAACACCACTCACGTGCTGCATCCTCTTCCAAAGCCTCAGCAAAATCTTGCAAATGAGCCTGACACTGGATCTGTAAATGTTTTCGCATTTCGGTGTTCCAAATCACCTGAGGTGACTGCTCTCCCTCACAGAAAACCTTTGTAAACGCAGATGGAGACGATCTTTCGAGCAAGTTGATCATATCTTGTGGGAGAATACCCATTAACGCGCTAGTCCCGTTAAACTCAGCCTGAACCTGGTGCGTAGCCTTCAGCAACCCAGCCATTGGTTTGAAGTTGGGTGTTTCTCCAATGAATGCCAAGTAGAACAAACCCATGGAAAACAAAGATGCGCGGTTTGTAATGTCTTCTTCAAGTGATTCACCAGCTCGCTGGCGTTCAGTGTACAAAAACTCGAGAAGGGTGGCAACCTTCTCCCAAAGCTTGGAATGATTACTTCGGACTAAAACAGGGAGAATCGAGCGAGTATACCCCGAAAGTGCTGTTTTTCCTCGGGGTGGAGGAAAAATTGGAGTTGTTGATTCCCCACCGTCCGTGCTATTGTCGCCTAGCAACGAGTTACTATGTGCCACAGAAAGGAGAATGCTAATGGCGTCATGCGCTATCTGAAGCGGATTCAAATCACCAAGAACCCCCACTTCCCATCGCAATTGAGCGATTTCCATCACTTTAGCTTTGGCTGTTAACGGTTTGCATGCAGAGTCATCTTGACGTCTCACCCAAAAAGAGCTCATATCCGTGAGCCCTTCATCTCGTTTCTGCTTGAGCTCGTTCACACTAAAATGTCCGAGCTGTTCTCCCTCATCAGTTTCGAGAAGCCAAAGTTTGTTCGGCTCAGCAATGTCACCAATTTCACGGTTACTAGAGTGTGCCAGCTGGAGAAGTTGTACAGCAAGCTCCAAATTGTGTTCATTGTTCAACACACGCCGAGCATTTCTGGGGTGCAAGCACAATGACCTCACCGTCCGAAGGAAGCTCTCCAGCATTGAAGCATGAACCGTTTCTCTCATCAACGTCCATAAATGACCTACCTCTTCAAAATCCACGGCATTCACGTATCCTGCGTGGGCAGCTGCCACAACTCCCATACTTTTGATACACAGTACTGACGTTTCCAGGTCATCCCTGTACTCAGCGTGGATGTTTTCTCGAAGCATTCGTACATACAGCGCTGCCAGTACCGCTCCAGGGTTTCGAACAGGGACCTGCTCGGGCGATAGCGCTACGAAGTCGTCCTCCTCCGTTACTGTTCCAAAGAAGGACAGTTTACTTCGCAAATGTGCCAATATTCTGATGTAGCATCCACCAACGACAACTTCGTTGGCTAGGCTAGCGTATGACACCCCGAAATCTTCGTAGTTCCACCGAGCTTTCATTCCGCCGCTGTTGATTTGGAACCGTGTAAATCGCTTGATTTCGGTATAAAGTGCATACCGAAGCTCCCCTCGTGTTTGTTTACTCCAAATCATGTCGACGGCCTCGTGGTCTAGGCTGAGCAAGTGAAACAGCAAACGGAAATTCTCTTGAGTGTTCTCTTGAGTGCGCGCAGAGCGTGACATTGCGTAATGCCTTCTCTTCGAAGATTTATGCCCGTGGTGCGACGGCGATTTTTTGCCACCTGACAAAGCGCCCAAGAAACTCAGCGCAACATCTCTTTTACGGAGGCGAGGTGCGTGGTCATGTGAACTAGAGCTTCGTGTCTTAGACTCACGGGCTGAGTTGTTTGTAAATCGCAAGCGTGTCGCCGTACCGTCAACCGAGCTTTTCAACTTTTGCAGCATTCTAGCCTTCGATTGCTCGTTTTCGATCGGCGTTTCAAAAGAGCTGCGTCCGTTGGTACCATTCCATATCAGTGATGATCGCTCGCCTGGAAACGACGAGCGAACCTCTGGAGTGGGTAGATTTGACACTGATAGACGCCGGCGCTCTGATGGGAGCCCACCCGAATGCCCATTACGCGCACTCATGTCTCCCATTGACACGCTTTTTCGCGACATCTTCTCTGGATGAATATCCGAGCCGGTAATGCTGCTGGTTTCACCGCCAGATATCCTATACGTCGAGTCCCCCTGGAATGTCGACTCACTTGTCGAAGATGTGCGATCGTCATCAGTATACTCTAGCGAGCGCTCCTGGAGTTCCTCTTCCATTGCCTCGCGCTCCAATCGATCATAGCCTTCTACCTGGGCAGGGGTTCCAGGGGGTTCCTTCAGTAGATGGAAAAAGCCAGCAGGGATCATTCGCGACAAAAGTTGTTTAGATCCATCGTGGTGGCTCGTCCACAGAGACACCAGATACCGACTCACACATCGCTGATCAAAAGACTCGTCGAAAAGGCCCTGGTAAAAGTGTCGCAGTACAATCCCTTCTGTCAACGCCTTGTCTCGAATACTCGATGCAATTACTGGGTCGCACTCCTCGAGAGTGGTCTTCAGCAATAGCGTGCCTGGGGATAACATCAAAGCAGTGTAAGCAAGATCATGGGGAACTGGGAATCATAGAGGCTAGCATATACGTACAAGCCTCGACGGTGGTTGCGCAGCGAGACTGGAAAAGAACTTTCAATAGCGTGCTGTAAAACTTGGCCACCCCTTCCACCAAGGTCGTGAATTCCACTGCGCCTGTTGTAGAAGCGCGAGAACATAGGCACCCTTCAAGGGTCTGGAGCAAACCCATCATGACAAGAGGGCCAGCCCTCGGTCTTTCATTCGTGCTCTTGCTATTCGGCTCCATATCGATATCTTCCAGGTGTGTGATGAGAGATTGCGTTAGATAGGTGTTACCGAGAAATATTTTTTTGTTTTGTGTTTCCACCTCCTCGCAATATCTCAAGGCGGCCTTGCCCAGATCTGTGAACAAGGACAATCACGCTAACAAGTTAACCCAACCATACAGTCTACAGGCAAGGCTTCTTCAACTCACTGGCTGAACTTGGAGCAGTGTGTGCCGTCAACTTCCTCAGCAGCAGCGTTGTCCAAAACACAACAAACTCTTCGCCATTGATCAGTAAGTTCGTGATGGTCTCAGAGATCTGTCCAGCTTGTCCAATCTCATGAAAGCCATAGTACGATGACGAAATACGAAAGAGTGCCTGGATAAAGGTCACCGCAGAGCGCTCCGGCACGGGCTTTGTCTTCGCGACGTAGTAGAGCTGGGCGCACACGGGCCGCAAAGCATCGCCAATAATGGAGTGTTTCGTATTGTATGGGATTCCACTCGCAGGAACGTTCGCGTTGAACTCAGCTACAATCTCGACAAAGCTGTGTCTCATGCAAACAGTTAACAAAACTACGTCTAGACAAAACAATGCAGTGAGGCACAAACCTTCTATCGCCAATTTTCAAGGAGTTCCCGAACTTCCCCACTGAAGCCATACGCTGAAGATACCAACTTCCGATCGAGGGGTCATTGAAAAAGGACTGAGTTTCGGCTGTATCTTCAACGGCGGAAAAGGGCAGTAATCGCAAGCCTCGTTGGTTCACGACACCGCTAATGAATACCTCGGGATTTTCCTCGCAGGTCACACAAATGTCATAGATCGCACTCAGCACCCCATCACGATCTTTGGCCACATACGTGCGTACTTGGTCATTGCGGAACTGGATCTCAAACTGCTCTGCACTGGTCGGCTCACGCACGAGCACATATATATCGGAGTAGTTGTAACATGCGATAACTTTCTCGTCTCGGTCCAGCTCTACCAACACCTTCTCGTGCAGTGAAAGGATACGCTCCCGTGGCTCACTATACTTGGGCGTTAGCTTCCGCGCATGGAACTGCACAAACGGCTCGCCATTGTTCAATCCGTAGTACCCCCTCTCCTCCTGGACCTTCTCCACCGTCATGTTCGGCCTCGCCGTGATCTTGCATCCAATAGTTTCCGCCGCCGCCTGAATACGGTGATAAATCTGCCCTCTTTGCTGACTAAAGAACAGTCGACTTCGCCCAGTATATCCCACCGCGAACCCGTCTTGGGAGTCTGTGAGCAGCGTCAGGTGCTCCATCTCCGTGTACAAGTACTTGGAGCGCACGATCCCAGGCTGCGTGACAGTGACGCCGTCCATCCCCACGTCAACCGTGCAGCTCAGCGTCTTCCCCTTCCTGGACCACTTGGAACACTGGAAGTTCGTGTCCGGGTGCACATTCTGCTGTTGGTACTGCTTCTTGAGTCGGTACAGGTCCGACAGCAGCCTCGAGCGGAAGCGACACCTCAACTTGAGCTGTTCGTCCTTCTTGACCCCTTTCAGCGTCAGCGCGAAACCCTGCAAACGCCAAAAAGTAACACAAAGCCAGTAATTTTTGTAAAAGGTCAGTAAAATAAAAAAAATTGCGTATGTTCTTGCGCTCTTCCACCTGGTTGTCCGTCGCGTCGAGGCTGATGCTGCGCAGGGCCGTGAGCGACCACGTGTTGGTCACCTCAAAGTCCCGCGGGTCGATGGTGCAGAAGCGCGTGGGGGCCAGCGCCAGGATGCGCTCGTACTTACCCCTCCAGGACACTTTGATTACCTGGTATTTGGCCACGAACTCCTCGATGGGCGTCGTCCCCAGGAAAGTCACGTTGCTGTCGGTCGTGGAACGTTGCGAGCGGCCGCCGCGAGGCAGCAGCTGGCGCCGCGACTCAGCGTCCGGAAGGGACACGGTGGGCCCACTGCTGCTGCCGTTGCCAGCCTCGGCCGCCGCGCTCCCGAACAGAGTGCTCGACATGATGCGGAACGGTTAGTGAGGCAGAAGGCCCTCTTTGAGGCTCTCTTTCGGTCCTCAAGCGTCGCGACCAATACAAAGTGCTATACACTCAAATAATAATCATACCTCAAATAAACTACCTCAAATAACTGCTGCAAACGTGGTCCGAACGAGACACGAACCGAATTGATTTGTGCGCATGAGGATCCGAGGATTTAATTTATTCGCCTCAAATAGGATCAAATGAGGGATCACCGTTTCTATCCGCTATGTCGAAAATTCAATACATCCTGTACTGCGGCCTTGATCGAGCCGGCATCGACATAAGACATTGGCGTACGATTGCTCCAGCTCTCGATTTAGTGGGAAATTTCGGTGACGCGGGGTTCTCACTGGGATAAATCGAGTTACAACATCTCCATCGAAACCGCGGCTCTCCTGAATAACAGCACGTTTTCAAAATTTGAAATTCTAGAACTAAATCTGGAACATTTCTATAAACTGTGACATGCGAATCGAAACTATGTACACCGGGGGAGGGGTTAAGAGGTCCCCTATTTGTGTTTAGCTAAGAAATTATAGAGTCCTGGTACCGCTGGAGGCTTTGCCTTATTGATGACCATTTCTGTGGCTTATTGTCGCTGCTAGTTTTCAACAGCTCGTCTTGGAGGCGGATCCGAAGTGTTGCAGGTACGCTGTCGTGGCGGAGCACCTCTTTCGTATATTTTGCCAATTGGTGCGACTTGAGTAATGCTGCAACCGCTTTTTGTAGTGTCTTGTGTGTTGTCTTCCAAACAGTTGATGCAGCATCCACCACGATTGCTCCGATGCTCTGGTTCGCTTTTGCAGGCTTTATGTCTACTTGTGACCCTTGTACAATAAGCCTTACCGTAGACAGGAGAGTCTCTTGCTTTAGCTGCCGGGTTGCCCTTAATATCATCCGTGCTGTCGCTGTAACTCTTGCTCAGTTTGAAAGAAGCCCACCCACTCCACCCGTGGTGGACTTTGTCCCAATAAAACCCAAACGCCTCGCTTTCCCAGTGCATCTGCTCGTTTCACAGAGTGAAATAGGACATGCCACTCATGCAATGCTATTGGCCGACTCACAGGTGCCATCACCATGAACACAGCATAACATTGAGCGATGCGAAAACCTATTGCTTGGGTCGGGTTGTGAGATGTCATTCCCCGAATCACTCCTTGAGT
>KV723962.1:9485-21179 GCA_000500205.2 Phytophthora lateralis | reverse complement strand
CCTCGCAAATCTTAGGATTTGCCGAGTAGACCCCAAATCACTGTGTTTGTACCTTGTCGCCAAGGACTACGATGCTACGGTACTTCCAGTTTTTCCTCGCCGAGCGCACACACAACGCATCGGGCTTTTGAGCCTCATAAGCTACCAACTCCTGCGACTAGATGAAGGCAACCGGTTTCTTAACCACCGTGCTCGCCGCAGCGCTTGCAGCCCAGTCTGAAGCAGGCGTCATCAGCCACGACCAAGTGATTCCTTTCGCCGAGCCAGCACCTGTCACGATCTCTGAGAAGGCGGGCGTCAAATTCAAGCCTCAACTCCATATCTCGAACGGATGCCACTCATACCCTGCTGTGAATGAAGCTGGCGACACTGGCGGTGGTCTCAAGACGTCAGGAGCTCCTAGTAGCAAGTGCAAGGGTTCCGGCTACGGCTCGCAGATCTACGGACGATCTGGGTGGCACAGTGATGTTGGGCTATCATGTACGCATGGTACTTCCCAAAGGACATGGCATCCACTAGTCTGGGTCACCGCCATGACTGGGAGCACGCTGTCATTTGGATCGATAATCCTGACGTTGCAGAGCCCAAAATCCTGGGTGTCTCGGTTTCTTCACACGCCGGCTATGCAAAGACTACTACCATCCCGGTGGGGTCTCTAGTTAGCACAACTGTCTTGATCAACTACGAGAGTGTCTGGCCGCTAGACCACGAGCTAAGTCTCACAACAAAGGGCGGTGATCTTCAGCCGCTGATCATGTGGGATCAACTAACTGACGCCGCCCGGAATTCGTTGAGCACGACGGATTTCGGCAATGCACTCATGTCAATGACAGATTTCTGGTTCACCTCAAAACTTGACAAGGCTTGGCCATTTTGAATCGATAAAGCGTTTAAGCGTGCTATAAAAGCTGACTGTTAGCTATTGATCACTCTAAGCATAATACGCGTTTGCAATCTTCGTCGCGAAGTTCCCTTCCTTGAACGGCACATTTGCACTGCCAAAGTCCGTGTCCTCCAAAGCCGTTCGTGCCGCGTCGGTCAACTGGTCCCACATGATCAAATCCTGCGTCTCGCCCGACGTCGAGGTGGCCGAAAGCGAGTGATCCAGGATCACCCAGCTCGTCGAGTACTCGATCTTGGCGCTGTTGCCATCCAGGTAGTCCGAGTCCGGAGGGTAGTAGTACAGGTAGGTGCTGTGGTAGGAAGCCGACAGCGCCACAATGTTGGGCTCATCGAGGGTGATGTCGTCCAGCCAAACGACGCAGTTCTCCCAGTCGTGACGGTGACCTACACCATCCAGCGTCTCGTCCTTGGGCATGTACCAGGAGTACATGAACGCGTACACGCCTTCGTACTCAACAGCGCGGCCATAGATCTGACTGCCATAACCAGATCCCTTGCAACCAGCACTTTGGGATCCCGTCGGCTTCAAGCCGCCGCTGGTGTTGCCGTCCTTGTCAACAGCGGGGTACGGGTGACACCCATTGTTGATGTAGATCTGCGGTTTGAAGTTGATGGCGACCGACTGGACGGTGGTGTTGGGATTCGGTTGCGCAAACGGAACGACTTGGTCGTGGTCAATGACAGCAGTTTGAACGCCGGAGAAAGTGGCGAGAGCAGTAGTGGCGATGACACGGAGATTCATGGGGGCTGTAGTGCTGCAGATGTGGCAAATGCAAGAATGACCTTAGCTTTTAAACGAGCGAAAGACCTCCACCAAGTATCCGCTTTGAGAGTGCTGTACGGAGATCCTAGCCTATCGTGCAGGTGGCGGCCATGACCGCGCAGTCCACCCAGCTGCTGAAGTTAGACGCGGACGTGGATGATAAGGATGGCACCGTCATAGCGAATGCTACTGGGCGGCTGCATTGCAACTAACGGATCCTTTTGCAAGTTTGTTCTGCTCGCGCAATTCCTATCCCCTGTTGCTAACAGTCTGACGGCACTGAGTTGTGTACTACTGCCGGCCGGAACTCTCAGTTTGTCGAACTTGTATCGCACTGGAGATTCTAGGGATTCGCTAGCCACTTCATGTCTTCCTTCTTAGTCTGTATTGTAGCCTACAGAAGAGGACTTGAGTACGGGTGGACTGGGCAAGCAGAGAGCGTCTTCCAGAGATAAACTTTAGCCTGAGCGCACTGACAAGTTCACACACGTCACAGACATCAAGGATACAAGATACCGACACATTACTTACGCGCAGATCAGGGCGCGATTAGCGAACGAGATTCAACAGGTACTTTATGTTCAACTGCCAGCGGTGCCCAAAGCAAACAGCTTAAGCGTAGTAGGCGTTGCCGAGCTTCGTCTCGAAGTTGGCTTCCTTGAACGGCACGTTTGCGCTGCCAAAGGCCGTGTCTTCCAGGGCCGTCCGAGCTGCGTCGGTCAGCTGGTCCCACATGATCAAGTCCTGGGTCTCACCTGCCGTTGACGTCGCCGACAGCGAGTTTGTTAGCCACGACAATGACGACTATGAACCTCCGCCGCCTCGCCTTCGCCGGACTTGCGTCCCTCACCGGAGTTCAAGGCGCAGTCATCGCCCACGACGCCGTCGTGCCCTTCGCACAGCCCACTCCGACGACGACGCTGCAAACGGTTGCTCTCAAGTTCAAGCCCCAGATCTACGTCAACAATGGTTGTCACCCGTATCTGGCCGTGGATGAGGACGGCAACACCAGCGGTGGTCTGGCCCCCACTGGCTCCGAGAGCGCTGGCTGCAAGGGGTCCGGCTACGGCAGCCAGGTCTACGGACGCGCGGTGGAGTATGAAGGAGTGTACGCTTTCATGTACTCCTGGTACATGCCGAAGGACGAGACGCTGCCTGGCCTTGGCCACCGCCACGACTGGGAGGCCTGTGTGGTCTGGCTCGACTCTCTCGACGACCAAAACATTGTAGCGCTATCGGCCTCGGCACACAGCGGCTACAACGTCTACTACCCGCCGAGCTCAAGCTATTTTGACGGAGACAGTGCGAAGATCGAGTACTCGTCGAGCTACGTCGTGATCAGCGAGTTGGATAATGGCAGACTTGTTAGTTCGCTGCTAGTGCACTTGTCTGTGGACTGTAAGCCCTGAGAAGAGCTACAGCATCACTGACACATTGTCAGTGTCCGTCGGTTTGTTGTCCGAGTCGCTGCTATCTGCCTACTCTTGTTTCAGACCAGCGATAGTGCGTCTGAATCTCAAGGACATCCTGGTACAATAAATCCCGTTTCCTCTCGTGAAGTGTAGCTCATGACGATGTGCTGTCGTGGTTCAAGTGGATAGGCGCAGCCTCAGCCTCAGCTCATCAAGACGAGCCGAGGCTATCTACAGCAATTGGAAGCACCTCTGGTGTACATGTATTGCGGCAGGAGATTTAGCGCACAAATAGACAGTCAGGCTACTTGTACCAAGCGTTTGCGAGCTTGGCCTCGAAGTTTGCGTCGTTGAACGGCACGTTGGCGTCTCCGAAATCTGTGTCTTCTAGAGCTGTTCGCGCGCCATCCGTTAGCTGGTCCCACATGATGAGGTCCTGCGTCTCGCCGGTGTCCGATGTCATGCGGAACGCGTGGTTAATGAGTAGCACGCTGTAGTAGTCGATCTTGGCGTTGTTGCCGTCTAGATATTGAGGTGTTGCCGTCGGCATCAACCGCAGGGTACGGATGGCAGCCGTTTGTGATGTGAAGTTGCGGTTTGAAGCTGACACCGGCGATCTGGGAGACGGAGGTCGGCATAGGCTGCACGAAGGGCACAACCGTGTCGTGGTCGATCACAGCGGAAACGAGGAGGCTCCGGAGGTTCATATTTGTAGTCGAGGCTTGGCTGGTTGTTGGGATTGGTGCAGATTGTGAAGATCGAGAGACTAGCTTGGTGAGCTCGTTGCCTTTAATCTATTCCCTGCCTATCACCATAGGGGCACTCGGGTCACGCTAACAAGGCCTTCTGCGATGAATCTGGTCCTGGCCGGTGCGTTGGGCATCTTGGTTAGCCGAAAACTGGTTCGCGATGTTTCGGCCGACTATTTGTTAATGCATTCTACCCCGCTGGGCAACCGATGCGAAATGCCAGCTACCGACTTCCGAATGCCAAGGCGGAAGACGGACAGTCAATTTCTACCAAACGCTAGATTTCCAGCCCTTTGTCAAAACCGACGAAAACGTGCGTCGTCTTGTCTTGATATAGGGAAGTCGGATAGATTCACGCGTCGCGCCATTGATGTGAGCCGAGCGGTGATCAAGTAATTAGCTGCAGCTGGCTGCAAGATCTCTTGCAGCACGGTGTGGTAAGCCCGGCGCAAAGTGGGCGAAGCAGTGTCGCCCGATGATGATAACTCCAATAAACGCCGTCAAGTTTGCGTTTTACATGTTTATTTGGAACTGGAACTCTTGAAGCCCACGTAATGGCGTCGATCTTTACTGTCCAAGGTAATGCCCGAAAGCGAAAGCTCCGATCACACAAAACTTGTACTAGAAGTATTTACTCACTCTTATGCGTACACATGCGCTACTCGATTTATGCGCGAGTCCTTGGCGCCGTAAGAGGAACACGCTGTCGCTGGAACGAGGTTGCCCCCCTTCCTCTCCTCCAATCGACATTAGCCAAACGACCGCCCTCAGGCGGCCCAGGCCCGGTAGACGATGCGGCTGCCAAACTTCTCCCCCTTGGGGAGCAGCATCTGGTTGCGCCACGCGGGCGTGTTGATGGCGTTCACGTAGCGACCAGGCTCGACTGCGAAACCCGAGCGCGTGCCGCGAACGGGCTGGCCCCCGACGGCCGGGACGTCGTTCCAGAAGCCCGTGTAGAACTGGAAGGCCGGCTCCGTGCTGAGCACTTCGAGGTGGATCTTGGTGTCCGGGTGCTCGGCCGTGACCAGCAGCTGCAGCGGCAGGCTGCGCGTGTCGAGCGGGATGCTCTTGGAGTCGAGGTTCATGAGGAAGCAGTGGTCCACGTTGGGCTCCTTGACGCCGAGCGTGAACGTCTCGTGGGCCTTGACGCCCGGGAAGATCTCGATGGCGCCCGTGGGGATGTTGCCCTCGTCCGGGACCAGGTACTGGTCCGAGGCGAGCGCCACTTGCGTCCCGTCGATGGTCTCGCGGTCCGACAGGTTGAAGTAGCTGTGGTTGGTAATGTTGATGGCCGTCTCCTGGACGTCGTCGGGGCCCACGAGCTGCGCCTCGTACTCGACCTCGAGCTCCACGAGCTCCTTGCCGTTCTGCATCTTGCTCGTGGTCTGCGTGTACGTGACTGTGAACTCGACGGTACCTGGGAATCCTGAATCTCCATCGAGGCTCACGAGTTTGTACTGCATGGCGTCCTTGCCCTCGTGGTTCTTGACGGGTACGGGGCCCTCGAAGTCCTTGAGCCCCCACGTGTTGCCGCCGTGCAGCGAGTTGACGCCGTCATTGGCAATGAGGTCGTATGACTTGCCGTTGAGTTCCACTTTGGCGCCCGACACGCGGTTGGCGACGCGCCCCACCGTCTCACCGAAGTGCGGGCCGCAGTGCTGAATGTACAGCTCCGGCGTGGGGAAGCCCAGCACGAGGTTGCGGCCGCCCACGACGAACTCGCTGACCTTGGCACCCTGGTTCAGGAACTTGACGGACATGGAGGAGGAGTTGTATGCGCTTGAGACGTTACTGGTCAATTGCAGAGTGAATGGAGACTTCAGGCTATTCAAAGTGCGTGGCATTCGTCGGCTGTGGTTGAAGCGGGCTGCTTGGGCGACCGCGACTATGCAGAGTTGAAAAGCACTACAGCCAGTGACTTGGTTATGATACGATTTTATTTTAATCAACATAAAGGTATTAATGCTTGAGTTCATTGTACTATACGATTCCTAAATAGTACATACCATAGTTTAAGTCTTTACACAAGGTTATCGGGTCTTATCGATTAATTTGATGCAAGAAGATTACTGTACCGGCGGTAGTTGAAGCAGACGCTCTCAGTGGCATCTGCCAAGCTTGTCATTGCCCACTTTCCCCTGTCATATCGCGCACGCATTACGCCGAGCCCTCGTCTGCAGGCATAAGCTTCAACCGTGCTAGTACAAAAAAACCGAGGAACGGGCCGCAAATCGAGTCTTATCTTACTAATTTCGGTCTCAATTAGGATTCAGCACCAGAACGAGAGGGTCGACGAAGGCCGTGCGGCCTGTGCGGGAGCACGAATCGCAGGCTGGCTGGCCGCGTCGTAGTCGGTTCTTTCAAGATGTGCTCCGCAGACAAACTGTGTTAGCAGCAGTTAAGTTAGTAAACAGTGTTCGTGCAAATGCAAGCCAAACTGAAGCGAAAGAACGCCGTTCGCGCTACTCTAGTTGTGTACTGTTAACCCGCTTTCATACCAGCCAAATGATTGCTGTGTGCCTTGTGCATGTGCCACGTATCGTTGGCCAAGATGGAAGCTTAAGGCAATGTTGTGTCGAACGATTTAATGTCTCCTAAACTCGCGAAGATTCGTTTGATACATTTAGGAAGAACTGCTGGAATATATGACTAGTCATGAACTCATTCACTCTGCTAAGCATAGTAAGCGTTGCCCAGCTTAGTCAAAAAATTGCCGTCCTTCATGGGCACGTTGGCGTCTCCGAAGTCCGTGTTTTCCAGCGCCGTGCGCGCAGCATCCGTCAGCTGGTCCCACATGATCAGGTCCTGCGTCTCCCCAGCGTCCGATGTGCTGTCCAGCGCGTGGTTGACCACCACCCAACTCGACGAGTAGTCCACCTTGGCACTGTAGCCGTCGATCGTATCGGCCTCGGGCGGGTAGTAAATGTTGTAGCCGCTGTGCGCAGACGGCGACGCGGCAATGATCGACGGGCTGTCGAGCGTGATGTCGTCTACCCACACGACCACGTGCTCCCAGTCGTGGCGGTGGCCCAGCCCCGTGACGGGGGAGTCCTTGGGGAAGTACCACGAGTACATGAGGGCATACACACCCTCGTACGCAGCGACGCGACCGTAAATCTGACTGCCGTACCCGGAGCCCTTGCATCCAGCACTAGAGGAGCCCGTGGGTTTGAGTCCGCCGCTGGTGTTGCCAGCTTCGTCCACTGCAGGGTACGGGTGGCAACCGTTGGAGATGTGAATCTGCGGCTTGAACTTGATGCCCGCCGTTTGTTCCGTCGTCGTGGGCGTGGGCTGACTGAAAGGCACCACTTGATCATGCGAGATCACATCCGCTTGGGCGAAAGCGAGCGAAGCTGCAGCGGCGACGAAGAAACCGCGGAGGTTCATCGTGGTCAGGAGGAGACTTGAGCTGTTGAGCGCGAAACACGAAGTGACTGGCAGTCGGACGCGCGCTGGTGGAGGATAGCAACCGAGTTTTAATCTCGTAGCGTTGCGCTCGACTAGCGAGAGATTCTATCGATGAATCTGAGCCTGTCACCACATCTTGGTGTTCGTCTGGTCTGGTCATTTGTGGATGCTGGTAATGATGTTACTATTGAGTTCTCTACAACTTTACTTCAACAGAGTTTGAAATCAGGAGATTTTGTATGGGGAAAGTAATAGAGTATTTGAGCCCGAATGTGCAAGTTGTACTACGTAAAATACACGTGCTTTGCTGTTGGACTGCGAGGTCACTCTGCTCCCAAGCGCTCCTCGTGCTGCCATCGTCGAGGACAACGAATCCGAGCACTCCTCGGATTTAACATTGGGCGAGATCAGCTAATCCGTGCAATGTTGCAGAACGGCCACCGAGAGTTGCAGTCAAAGCTCATCAAGATGGACCCGAAAGTCGTCCTCTGCTGTTCTAGGATGAAACCTCTTGGTGGTGCATCCGAGGTTTTCTCAGGTGTACCTACGTGGCTGCGAGCGTTGGACGAACTAGTCGTCGTGGCGAAGGCAGCAGTTGCAGTATGGCAAAGAGTAGATAGCGCAACAAATACAAATACAAAATCGTAGTTTTCGTCACGGCCCGCTGACGACAGATTTCAACGCCAAGCTTCAAGAGCACTAGCAAACATTGATGGCCAAAACTAAATATTTTTATTTTATTTATTTATTTATTTTTTTTTGGGGGGGGAGAACCAGGACGGTAGGCGGCAAAAAACAACAGAATGAGGAAGGTTCTTTCGCTACATGTAGCCTCAGGTTATGCCGAGATCAAATTCGCGCTAATTCCAGCTCTCGTGGCCATCAAGTGACGTTCGCGTCAACAAATTCATGGCTTTTCTTGATAGGCGCGAGATTCGCTTGAATTACGTGCATACGTCAATACGGGAGTTCTACAATAATGATTATACTTCAAAATGCCAATACTTGCATTTTTGGGCACCACTGCGTACAGTTTGAAGGGATGGAAAAGTGAAAATGTGTTGGTCGCAACTACGACAATCTCCGAGCGCACACGGCCCAATCGTTTTCTACATTTATAGAGTACGGAGAAGAAAGGTGCGAACTTCGCTTGTGCAGCGGAGAAACTTCTGCCAGGGCTGTGGAAAATAGTTATCAATCCCTCACAATCTGTATTTTCAAGTACAAAAAGCATATTACATGGTTTTAGACAATTTATACGTTCAACATGGAAAGGATTTCGAAATCTGACCTGGATATTTAAGCATCTCGAGGGTTCGATAGCTAACATCCAAACGGGACACTATTAACCCCTTGGTTCCCAACCTCGTAACTTACGACATGTCGATTTCCGTATGTCGTAACTTACAACATAGAGTGAATAACAATAGAAAATGGTTCGGAAACCGAAATCCAATACTTTAATCACGTCATTTGAAAGCGATAAAGTCCAACAGGTAAAAGAGGAAAACACAAAACGAGGCAGGGGTAAGGGATATGCAGGAAAGATGGGACACGCGGGAAAGTATCCAACCGCCACTCGGTCCGGAATCACTCATTACAGATTTTGCTCGATGGCGCGCATCAGGCCAGGGAAACGGACGAAAACTGCCGCAGTTGCCGCGGTATCGCGCAACATCGACTTCGGCCACTTTTGGAGGCAATTGAGAGCAGCAGGCTGGAAGTATAAGCGGCCGAAAGGGATCGAGACGAAGGGGAGTTACGTGAGTGCAGATAGATCGAAGGTTTTAGTAGGAGAGGAGGCTATGGTGGCGTTTGCTTTAGAGTCGGGCTTGCTGGACGCGAATGAGAGCGACATCGACGAAGTGAGCGCACCCGATCAAGTGAGCGCTGCCGACCAAGCTGTCGCTGTCGACCAAGCTGCCGCTGCCGACGAAGCGACTGCTGCTGCCGAGGTTTTGCCGGATGCCGTTGACGAAGTACGTATGTCGCAGATCGACACAAGCGTGATGCTGTCCCAGGGGACGATGAATCAGCTCTTTGGCACCCCCAGCAGCAGCGCTGAAGCGGAGCTGCCACGGGAAGCAGTTACTCACGCATTCAATTTGTCACCCAGAGAGATTCGAGATGCTGCTGCTAATCTGCAGCTTCTGCCAGAAGCGTCTGGCGCTGATAGTGACGCCCAACCCGTCCGCGAGCCAGCCGCCCAGTCTGTGCGTGCACCTGCTACACCGACGTGTCGTGTTCTACGCCCTCGGTGTCCGGTGAAGAAAGACGTGACCTTCATTCCAGACGACGAGGACCTAAGTGACTACGAAAGCTTCAGCTCTGGTGAAAGTGACGACGATGTAGAAGACGACAACGATGATGATGATGCTTACTTTGATTGTGACGCACCTGAAGACGATGGTGAACTTTCCGAAGACGACGCTGTGCCTATGGATACATTATTCTTAGAGTCGCTTCACTTGGGCAGTGATACCCCCAGCAACCATGCCAGACAGCAGCGCGAGGACGCGTTGCGTGCCATGCAGTGGACACCGGTGTCATGCAATTTTGAGGAGGGTTTTCAAGACTATCCTGGCTTGAATATGGAAGAAGCGCGGCCGGTCGCTGAACTGAGCGACATCTGTCATTCGCCGCTGCTATCATTTTTCTACTTTATGCCTAAGTCACTTTGGGTCAAGATAGCCATTGAGACGAATCGGTATGGCCTCCAGCAAGTTACCAGACGCGCAGAAGCAATTCATGTGAAGCAGAACGATCGTCGGCGTGAAACAGTCAAGCAAATCAGTCGCCGTTTAAAAGCGAAGTCTAGTTACGCTACTCACGAGATTTTGCACGTCGTTGGCCTTTTGATCGCGCGCATGCTCTGTCCGCAAAAGCGAAGATTCGCAGCTCACTGGTCGATGGTGGAGGATGGTGCTGTTCATGCTGGCAATTTTAGAAGGTTCATGGCGCGCAATAGATGCCAAGACATCTTGCGCGACTTGCACTTTGTGAACAATGAGGAGGAACGTACGCGAGACAAACTGTGGAAGCTGAGAATGGTTTCGGATACAATGCAGGATCGCTTCCTGCTCGCGTGGGCTCTTCCTGCTGTGTTTTCGTTTGACGAGGGGGTCTTTCCTTCCACTTCTAAGCGAAACACGACTCGAATGTTCATGCCCGATAAGCCTCGTCGCTACGGTTCGAAAATGTTTATGGTCTGTGATTCAAGAACTGCGTACTGCCACAGGTAATGGTCGAAATCTGAATGTCACAATTTATGACTTGTGTGATTCCTCTAACAAATTATGTCGTATGTTACTACATATGTAGATTTGAACTATATAGGGGCAAGCGAGGAGCTGGCGATGGAGAAAAATCATCATTGGATGGAAAGACAGGTGCAGCTGCAGTCATTCGCAATTTGAAGATAGTGCTTGACCCCCTCACGCGGCAACCGTGGCACGCAGTCGTTATCGACCGCTTCTATTCATCTATTTTACTTGGCATTGAGCTCTTGGCGATGAAAGTGTACGTGATAGACACGATCATGACCGACCGGCTTGGATACGATGCGAATGTCAAAGAGAAACACAAGTCACGTCCAGCAACTATTCCCCATGGCACGTTCACATTCTCCCGCTCCGTAGCCGTACCCAACATGATTGCTTTCCACTGGTGGGACCGCAAACCTGTGCACTACTTGTGCGCAGGGTCCTCAATGACAGCGGCAACAGTTGCGAGGAACATCAAGCGAGTTGGCAGAGTTGTGGTGCCTTGTCCGGCGAGTGTGAGTGACTACCAACGTTGGATGGGCGGAGTTGATGTGCATGATCAACTCCACCTGCAAACGTACTCACTGCAGACGTCCACGAAGTTCAAAAATTACTACAAGAGCTTTTTCTTAGGCCTCGTGGATATGGCTCTAGTGAATGCGTATATTTCGCATAAGGAGGCGTCACGGATCACGGGGTCACCGCTGATGAAGCGCGGAGAATGGTACGGGGTTCTGCAGAACCAATTGCTGCAGCTGAAGGCGGAGGATTTTGACGGTATATTCGCCACGCCGCCACCGAGCAACCAGAAGAGAAAGCGCTCCCAACTACGACTTACGCATGCACTACAACAATGCGATGACTGGGTGACGGTTACGGGCGTACAGAAGCGTCGCCAGCGATCTTGCAAGGTCTGTGCTATTTTGCGCAGCGACCGCAAGAAGAAGTCTTTTTCCACGACTTTCTTTTGCGAGCGCTGCTCCATTGATGACGCGAAGTGCTGGCTGTGCAACAAGATACGCCGTCAGTACAAGGGGATAGCTAAAACGTGTTTTGAGATCTGGCACGACGACTTCCAGTGCGGCCAAAACATACCTGCTAATCTTGGCAAAAAGGGTCGTCTTGCGGCGCCCGGGTCAGAAGGCTGGCTCACGCAAGAAGTCCCGTCGAGAGCTTCTGCTTTGTGAAGGGGGGGG
>KV723961.1:0-11190 GCA_000500205.2 Phytophthora lateralis | reverse complement strand
GTGCCGACTGGTCGAATTGTGAGCAGTAGTAGTCCAGGAAGGCCTCGCTGAGAAGGCTCCACTTTCGCTGAGTCTTCTTAGGACGCTGTGGCGACAGGAAAGCGAGGACGCGCGCGGAGCCTGACAACCGAAGTTACCCTTGCTGAAAGGAGGTGACAGGGTTACCTGATTGGTCGATTACATTTACCGCGCGGTAGTGACCCAGGCTAAATAGTGACGAGGCCTCGGTCGGGTATAATAAAAACCCGGGCGAGATTAAAAGTCTCATATTGTACCCACTTGGGTGTCGCACCCTCGGCCTTATAGAACCGGCTATATGATCTCCTACAGAGATCTGTTCACACTTGATATTTGTATATAGGTATAGGACTAGCTATATGATGACCTACCGAGGCTCTCAGAGCCGTAGATAAACAGAAATAAATCAGCAGTCTTCCCCACAAGTCACGAAGGGTCAAGTCCGTCTTCGGTAAGTCTAGCTAGCTTATCTTAGAGTCTGGATACGCTCGGCTGCGTGGGATGCCTGTCAGCGAGCTCAAGGTACATTGAACCGAGGGTTTGTTGCTGGTCAGTCCAAGAGATTAGCGTGGCCGAGTGTTGGGAGCGACGAGAAGCGTCGTTGGCCATATATTATAGTGGAACCGAGTGTTCCAAGTATATTTTACTATCCGCCGAGGTTTTACCTCGGCAAACCCGTATTAGGCTTGACCGCCGGTACCCTTCCTTCTGAGGGACTGCGGGGGTTCGCGCGAAAGCGCAATATTGCATCCTAGCCCTCGCTCGTGGCTAGTGGTGCAGGTTATTGGGTTGACCTAATACAACCGAATTGTACAGAGGGTTCCACTACCAACCCGGCGTAAGGGATCGTTCCTGGCCTTTAGGTATTGATCCAACGCTCGTTGACCTGACGAGGGGAAGCGAGTGTTATTGTTGGGACTCTACCATCCAGTAGTGAGATTTTCTGCGTAATCCTACACGACAACTGGTGCCGCGACCCGGGATTGGAGTGACCTTCTGTGTGTCTTGGTTGTATATAGGTTCTTACCCTAACGAGCATTCGAGAGAAGAGCAGAGAAGAATAAGAGAGATGATGGCGAGAGGAGCGAAGTCAGCGGTACCAGAAACGCCTATGAAGTCGAGCGGAGGGCGCACCGAGGCTTCGGTGCGATCCGGCCCATGGCTCGTGACCCCAAGCACCTTGGAGTCGATCAACGAGCGCTCGGGCAGCTTCGACGAGCGGATGGAACATCATGTTCTCGAGGTCGGTAATGGTGTGGTCCCTGTGCTGAGGCACACTTGGGGTTTCACAACCAAGGAAGTCCCCTGGAAAGTTGGCAGAGAGAAAGTAAGTGAAGCTGTACAGGAATAGATCAGCGCGCGCACGAATAAGGACTCTGGATCACGCCACACCCATGGTTGACCCGCATGCAGCTCCTATGATTTGGAAAGCGCCGGTGGACAATTTCTCGGAAGCATTTCAAACGGCAAATCGCCAAGAGAGCTGAACAGAAGGCGAAGATGGCTCTAACGAAATATGAAGATTGCTGGCAGCAGCACATCGCTGCAGCCTTACGCACATTAGCGTGGGGGAGAATGCAAAAGCTGGAGGGGGTACCGCCTTATCAGGTGCAGAATGTGATGAAACTAAAGTGGGGACGGCTTAGAATGTAGGTTGACAAGAAAATATGGTTCAGCTGTAGCGCGACGCGATGCGCAAGAGTCGCAAATCAGGGGGTGGATCACCTCATTTAAAGTTGTCCAGACGGTGAGGTACTATGGGGTGTGCTGTTGCACCTCTGGGGATGTGAAGACGACGACGGACGGACGCAGGATCAGCTTCGTCTAGACATGATAGATGATATATTTGAATTTAGGCTCAGGAAGATGCCTGCCTGGATAGTGCCGTGGGGAGTGTTAGAAACCGCACCTACTTTTGTGACGGCGAGAGGTCGTCTTTTGAGATTAAGTTAGCTACCAGGAGTGATGGTAGAAAGGCAATTCAATGCGCACTCGGCACATTGCTTGTCAGTCCAAGATTGCCTTTAACCAATCAAGTTAGTCGTTGAGTGAGTTCGATCCGCCTTCCGTTAGAGAGCGCAGCACTCAGGATTGGAATGGGATGCAATGGTCGAAACAGCGCAGGGGATATGGGCCAGTGGGTGTGCTCTCGTGGTCACAACAATATGGCGACGGAATGTAATTCGGGTTTATGCCTTAGGATCACACTAAGACACGATAGAGGAGGCAGCGGCAGGTCTTAGAGCTGGTGTGGTGGAAGCAGCAAGGCGCTACATTGGTGGATTGTATCCGCTCACGGCATGATCGCTGTATCAAATTAGAGCAGCACATTTCCTGCTTGAATCTTGGTCTGAAGGCATTGCACAGCAACATACGACAGGTTTGGGTGACACTACCAGGCTGTTGTTTTTTATGGGGTCTCTAGTGGAAACCCAGGCCTTGGAGGTAGTGGAAGTGTCATAATGACATTGGCGGATGCAGGCGGGAGGCAAGTAACGGGAACGGTACAGTGGCAGCAACTACACTCGGAGGTCGGGAGATGACGAACAATGTTGCCGAATTCGTGGGTTTACATCGTTTACTGGCCAAAGCGGTGCAAATGCACGGGGGAACATGCACGTGGTGGGCGGCAGTGCGTTAATAATCGGATGGATGAAGAGTAAGCGCAAACCCAACTCAATCAAGATGTTAGATTGGTACAGAATTTCAAGAAGATTGGCGGATTTATGTGGAGTGGCGTCGTGAAGTCACCACTACCGGCAGCATAATCAGGCAGCGGACTGGATTGCGAACTATGCCATGGACTCGCGAATAAGTGTTGCAGTGAGGGATACAAGTCAAGTTCGAGAGCATGAGTTATACAAGGAATCCGATAATAGACAAGGAAATGACATCAGGTTTTGGAGGGAGAGGACAGGCAGACAATGGGCCGTGAAAATCAGAATCAGACGAAGTGGGATATGAGCAGCAGACGACGACGACGAGAAAGGAATTGGTAGCGTAGCAGACGACAGGAAGAAATGGACGATCGGGCATGGTTATTTGATTTCGGCATTGGGCAGTAATACAATAATACATTTAATACAACAACAACAAAAAGAAGGCCATTTATATGCGTGAGTTCGATGCGCACCAAGCAGAACATCACCACGGCCGTCGAGATCGTTCTCGTCAAGTCCACCGGGCGCTGCTCGCCAAACTGGCGATGCTCATGGAAAAGTTCCTTGTCAAGGACTTCGTGGCCAAGGCCGACCACCACATCGCCGCCTGCTGCGAATTCGTGCTGGTCTGGCTCAGGGGTATCTTCAGCTTCACCACCAACACCACTATGCCCGCGAACAAGGGGTTGCTCCCCCCACACACACACCTGGAAAAAAAAAGCGTGATATGATCATATTATTTGTTCTTCGTAGTAACGGAACAAAATCTATACTATTATGTATATAGGGTCTTAAACGGAGGGCATTTTGGCAGAAAGGCACAATATCACAAAATAAGCTAAAAATAACGCCGTATGAGCTTCGAGTTGGTCAATTTGTCGTCTTTTGACTTCGCGCTGATGACTGAAGCGCGTAATTTTAGTAGCAAATTTGGTCGTTGGGTACAGCAGAGTCGATTGAACAGCCTCAGCGCATCGAAGGGTGCTTCCTTCTCTAGAATCGCAATCTCCTTGCGCATTCGTCCTCACATTGCGGTCTGTCTTACTCATAATCAAAATGTCCTGATTGGCTACTGCTATTTCTAGAATTATTGGATACAAATCTTGGCGACCATCTAATAGAAATGCTCCGCAGCCGCAGTAAAACTTTCACCCAGAGTTGAATGTGGCCACACGAATTGGGTATAATGTTGCTCGACTCATGGTTGGGCGACTTTGGCTACGTTATCGTCATGTTGCTGGATGACAACAACAAACTTTTTAGAGCCCCTAACACAGTTCTTCGAACTGCGAATTTGCATTTTCTGAACCAATAATTTATTCTCTGAAATTTATTTTCAGAGCTAACGGCCGGTCCGATTCCTGATATGATTTTTGGTTTCCACCATTTTTCGCAAATGCCGATATGCTGACTGTGATTGTAAACGGAAACGACAGGATTCTTTAATGGTAATGACTAATATCTGATAAAAAAATCGGGTCTGAATACCCTCTTCTTTTTAATTCATTACATGGATGTTACCTGCGTCGTCGTCTGCGCAACATCCATCGTAGTTTACCATCGTCATATGTCGCTTTCGTGTAGCACGAAAGATCATGCCCTGATCCATCGATCCAAGCGTACAAGCAGAACATAATAACGTTGCCTTATGAATGCAAAGAGTCGACAATGAAGGATCAAGCTACCGGTAGTATTTTGTGATTCTACGCCTACAAGCTGCCGTAGATTGCGTTGCTGTAGAAGTCCGCCGACGCTTTCGGTTTCTCCGTGAACCCGAAGATCATTTATATGGCGTGCTGGGTGTGATGAACGGCACCATCTATGGCTTGGTGTATTCGTTCCACAACAACTACCTTCGTATATCTGGCACTGCGACGGCATCATCAAAAGTGCGTGATCGCATCCCGTGGAGCTTTCGGAAGTTCTTCGGCATCCTCTCGAATTGTTTTCCAATTTAGGCTATCGCCGTCGTCCGTACATGGGCTTCGGGTGGATTTTCGCGACAATATGTCTGCTGCTCATGGGCATCTTCCCCACCGGTGACTGGTACTATGGAGATCTGGAACTCGCCTATGTTGCCACCGCCAACCTCACGAGTGACCAAATTGCGCTCATCGATGGAGACGCACCCGAGGCCGAAGCCAAGTTCATTATTCTCATGATTTTTGCCCAACCTTGGGATGACCATGGCCATTGCTGCTTCCGACGGGGTGGTCATCGAGTTTACTCAGCGTAAACTCGAAGACGTCCGGGGCTCGGCACTCACCATGATGCAGGTTTTCAAACAAGTCATGTCCATTCTATCGTCTGCCATGGTTGATTTTGGGTTCAACGGTGAGGACTTTGGTAGGTCATTCTCGGGGTTCATGGACGTTGACGGTATCTCTGCTGTTTGAGCTGGTGCTGCGCTGATCATCACTGTGTCGTCTTCGTTCATCGTGGTCGATTCTAATGAGCCAGAGAAGCCCTACCACATGGCAACTCTTCCGTACCCTGTCGCCGTGAGCGCCTGTCCTCAGTAGCGCATGGGTAAAGATTCATTTGTGGGTTCACGTTGGCTTTGGATGCACCGCGTCCATTGGTGTGCTGTCAGGGCAATGCATGAGTCGTAGCTAGCACCAAGTAGTAGCGAGCAGAAGCCAGGATTAACATTCATTTCAAATCAATCGGTTCTCATTTAGCTCTCCAGAACTCAAGTGGCTTGGCACACGACTATATGCGGCTGCTGTTCGACTTGTTGCAACACCGTGTGGTGTGCCAGCTTATTTCTTTCCAATTCTTCTACTTTGTATTTTCACTCATGAGCGAGCCGGCAGTGTAAGGCCTCAGGTACGCCGAAGCTCTCCGAGCTCGTCACCTGCGGGGCCACGGCCATGACGAGCGTCGACGAGGCATCACCTCTTGATGCTCGACCATCATTCCTGTTGCACATGCATTTGTCGCGCCGCGGCGAGGACACGGTCCACTCGCTACAGCGACTCGCGCTCATGGCGCGCTGCCTTTGGCAACTACTCTACAGTCATGTATAGTGCACGTCGATCCACATCAACTTGAAGTGGATTGACCAGTCACCATGTGAGCTAATTTCAACGCACCGACCTCCGCCCGGAGGCCACGAAAGTTAACTCCATTCAATCTCACTTTGCAATTTGCTTTCCAAAGCTCATCTAACAACCTAAACGCTTCGGCATCGCGGTTCCAGTCAACTCGCGGCCCTCACGCGCAAAACACCTACTCAAGCCTGACAGGCAGTGAGCCGTATCGGAAGTCTTTGGGTCAAAGTGGATCCTGTGAATAATGTCATATCCAGTATCCTTGCAACAAGCATTTCCACGGTCTCGCCTTGTGTGATTAAGCGATATGATCTGACCTGGAACTGGTGCACTATCATCGCAATCACGCATGTATCGAGTCAGTGGATGTGGCTCGGTCCTCCCCTGCTTGAAGGAGTCCCGAGCACGATTTCCAAGATTGGTTGGCAGTATGCGACGATTGAAATTGTCGAGGGTGGAAATTAGGCTGCCGTCTCTGGAATTAGCACCACCGCTTCTCCTTTCGCAACGGTCATCTACAAGAACATCGATGCACACTTTGACACAGGCAAAACCTCGACGATACATACGTCCTCAACCAGGTGACCTACTGCTACCTCATCGCCTACGGCTTTAAGATTTGCTCCATCGCATGGGTCTTCATCGAACTCAAGCGCACGGGAGGCAAAAGTCAATGGGCCGGCATCATCAAATTGTTGTCTTCAGTTTTTGCTTCGTCTGGGCCAGCATGACGAACCTCATGTCAACTTTCCCGTCCACGTCCTGTTTGACCATCGCTAGTGGGCCCGGTTGCTGTGATCAGGCATTCCGAAAAGTTGATATCAAACGTTGTACTACCAGGAGGCTTGCTGAAATGGCCTGCAACCATGTATCTAGTTAGACAGTATTGAATGCGCACCTCCTTCTGAGAGACCTTCTCCCTGAGCCAATGATACTTCGTATCAATGTGGCGCGAGCGTTGAGGTACTGCCTTGCTCTCCGCGAGATGTTGAGCGCCCTGGTTATCCTCCATCACCACGATTTCATCCACCGAAACACTAACATCCTTGAGCACCATCATGTGCCCAATGCGCTCCTGGACTGCGGTTGCATTGGCGACATACTCAGCTTATGTCGACGAAAGCGTCACAGCGGCTTGCTTCTTGGAACTCCACTCGACCAGGTTGCCGTTGAAGTAGATCGTATATCCAGTTGTCGACTTCCGCTCGCGTTCTACAGATTCCCCCCACTAACTTGTACACACGGTCTGTTTATACCCCTTCAAAAGCAATACGAGGTATGTATGTGTTTTAGGAGATTTCGGAGGTGATCGGGGATGTCTGAGTTTCAAATCTCCCGGTGTCTGGGTGAAGATGAAGGCGAGCACCATATCAAACTGTTTCCGTAAGACAGGAGTCATCTTTCCGGAGGAGGCGGATCAGCAGAAGTCACCAGTGCGAAGAGAACGTGTACGAAGCTTTTAGTGTGAATGAGAGACCTGCAATGATATACTTATTGTACATAACTAATAACCTGTTTGAACTTAAAAAGGGCAGCTGTGCAAGTTAGTGGGCGGAATCTGTACTGCAAATG
Source organism: Phytophthora lateralis (assembly GCA_000500205.2). Lineage (NCBI taxonomy): Eukaryota > Oomycota > Peronosporomycetes > Peronosporales > Peronosporaceae > Phytophthora > Phytophthora lateralis. The sequence goes on along the minus strand of KV723961.1, from coordinate 3,887 downwards.
CCGCGTCACAGTAAACAACCAGACCATTTTGGCCGACACCTTTGTCAGTGCTCAACACCAAGCTATTGTGCGAGTTCCACTCAAGTACCGGAAAGCGCGACCCACTCCATTTTGCAATGCTGTCGTTGGACGCTCCGTTTCCTGTGCCAGCAGACGTACAGCTGTAGCCATGTCGGGTCTGGTTAGCACAGCGAGGCACAATAGCGACATATGAGACAACGCAAAACGAAATGATACTAAGCCACCATTTTGAGGTTTTTCATAAAAGGCGATTGAATATTTGGCTGGTCAGATCGGACGTAAGTGAAAACCCGAGAAAAGCGGGTTTTGTGTTTCGCGCTCTCACAGCCAGTGGCACAGCTCATTCGTTAAGTTCGCACCCAGCATGGAACTGCATCTCGAGTGATTTCGAAGGCGAGGTAGGTCTCTACAAGCGACAGCGAGTGGAAAACGACGCCCCCTTCCATGTCGAGGGGGGGTCAAATGAAGATGATGACGAGGTCAACTTTTATACCATCCTCTCGATGGTTGATTGAGCCCATCGAAAACGCGCAATAGACGCCAAACGTGACCGTCTGTATTCTCGTAGCTTTTCATCGGCTCAAGATAAATTTCTTCATTGAGCGACGAGTTTAAGAAAGCTGTTTTGATGTCCAGTTGAAGGTACATCCTGCGCCGGCCCACAACAACCATCAGAACCGATCCAACGGTGTTGTGGGTCTGAAGGTTTCAGTATAGTCGTCACCAAATCGTTGACTGAAACATCTATCGACAACGCGAGCCGTGTATTTGTCCAAGCTGTCGTCTGCATGAGTATTTTTCTTGAATACCATTCTGACTTAATCGCAGTTCGCCCCGCAGCCAGCGGTACTTCTACGAAAGTCCCATTTCGGACCAAACTCTGTCAATCGTCGTCCATTGCTTGCTCCCACTCGTTTCGATCATCACTGCGACGCACTTCGAAGACGCTAATCGAATCCACCGCGAGTGCCCACTACTCCACATCGCGCGGTGCCAATAGGCCTTATAAGCAGCCATTAGTCATATTCGTACCGTCAAATGCAGCGGGTGCGACATGTTCCTATGCTTGTGCTTTGCACCCGAAGACTCGCAAGTTGTTGATTTCGGGCGGAGTGCCAAGTAACGCTTCCATCGGTGTTTTCCCATCGAGGTCATATGGCGGACTGCGTTTCGAACGTACGCTGCGCACCCAAAGGCGTCTGCCCAGTACGCCATGGGCAGGTTTGTCCCGAGCATCATTGAGCGAGCCATCTCCATGACGACGCGGTTTTCTCGCTCCAACTTGCTGTTCTATTGTAGAGTGTAAGGAGTTGAAAACTCATGCACGATTTCTTGCTTCTCGCAGAAATCAGCAAACTCGCCATCCACGTATTCAGCAGCGTTGTCCGACTTGACAAATGCCGCACGATAGCTTGGCACATCGGCGTTGAGCTTGGCAATGCAGTCCTTTATTGCATCCAGCTGCGCACGAGATCTCTTCTCTGCGCCATATTCAGATGAAAAGGTTCCACCATAATATTCGCTATTCCCTTGAACCCATCGCGCAAAGTCACCAGCATCGGCCCCACATAGTCGATTGTCAACAGCATATGGTTCGCCTTGAGCACACGTTTCGCTTTTGCAGCAAATGGCATCTGAGTGAGTTTTCCACTTGCACACGCCGAACACGACCGATTCATGGCCCCTTGCCACGGAATATTCAGGTCCTCCAGCAGCTGATGCACACTGAGGTTGTGGAGATGACCGAGCCGACGGTACCAGGTCTCAACATGTGGAATATCCGCAGCCACCATTACCGCATGATCACTTGTGATTTGACTCGCACCATCCACCACGTACATCAGTTGGTTCTCTCGCGACACCAGCACCAATATTCCACCTGGCGAGCGAATGGCGCATGACGTTCCCTTGAACTCGACCGTCATTCCGCGGCGGGATACCGCAGCAACCGATACTAGGTTGCGAGCGAGCCCTTTTGCAAACAAAACATTTTGAAACACGCAAACTTCCTTTCCGTTTTTCTGCAATTGATCTTGTCGTTGATCTTGTCGTCGCAACCAAGCTGTCTCCTGATGCTACCGTTAGCACACGAGGCTTCATCAACGTCGACCACCGTGAACGCCATGCTCGCAGCTTCCGCCTTCTGCGAAGTGCGCTCGTTTTTGTAGTCCCGAACGAAATGTCCCATCTCCCCACAGTTGAAACACGTCACCTTGGCCATGTCCCGTTTCTTCTTGGGCTTGGCTCCTCTCTACGTGCCAGCCGTTTGCTCAGCACTGAACGCAGCGGTCGTCTCGCCGCCATTGAGACCAGCCGTCGAGCGCCGATTCTTCTGTTGCTCGCGGTGGATGCCTCAGCTTGGCGCTGTTGAATTATCAACTCGAATGTCGAACACGACTCGACAACGCCAACGAAGCCGTTCCACGCAGGTCTCGGACTATGCATAATGTTTTGCCGTTTTTCATCATTAGCAATGACCACATGCTGCTCTTGCATCTCATCGTGAACCCGTCTCGTGTTCTTAATGTGATCCACCATGGACTCTTCACCATCGAGGTAGAGACCGATGTATTCTCACTTGGCAACACCAACACTAGCGCTGCACTCGACGTTGTAGGTCATGCGCAGGTGCCGCAACATTGTCTGCGGATGGTCGAACAGGGAGAGTTCAGATGCGAGCTTCGCATTCTGTACGGCGATTATGATTGACGAGGCTATCATCTGCTTCATCGAGCGATCATACAACGGCGCAGCCGATGGACCAGACGGTACCGATGGTGTCCCAGACGCCGGTGACGTTCCAGCTCCTGCTGTCACTGCAACATCCCGCTCAAGCTTGAGCTCCGGCTCACTAGGCATAGGGAGCTGAATAACATTCCACCTCTCCTTGATCTACAGTACTAGCTTCACCACTGAGCACCCGGTTCCGCTATATTGCTTCAGCTTCGTGGTGAGGTAGACGTCATAACCTGTTGGAAAGGTGTTGGTAGTAGAGGAAGCTTGGTCTAGAGCCGATTAGAAGCGCGTAGGGAAGGAAGAATTGGGCCTGATAAGGGAAGTTGAAAAGTGGTTAGCGTGGAGAAGACTAAAAAAATCAAACGAGCTACTCTCCCTAAGAAGTGCTGCTCTGCCACATGAATCCACGACGCCCTGACTTGCGCCGTTGGTGCTCCATAACTTCGAATCTCAAACGATGGCGCAGATAGTGCCTGAGTTGGCCAACTTCAATGAACCACGGTATTATACCGCAAATCAGCGATGGTCAGCATCTCGAGTCTGAGAGTTGTTCGTCATCAACTGCCAACAAAGTGTACCAACCTCAATTGCTTGTACGCTAGCTAACCGCTACAGCCAATGCGTGATTTGTGGCATTGATGTATGCCTCCGGGAGACGCTTTGCTGTGTTTCGCGCCTGTAACGTGCGTGAGCTTGATCCGTGGTCGACCGTAATACTAGATTGCTACTTTATATTTTGTTTATAGTAATAAATGGCGAACACAACGCTATTTTCTACTACAGTAGTACATGGTATTTATTTGGCGCTAATAATAAATGGAATGATTCATACATACTATTGTAGTATATATTTTTGCACCTCATTTTGCTTAGATGCATTACTCATTGCAGGTTAGTCTTCGTCTTGAACCCCAGGCTCGTGAGGAACTCGTCAAGCGGCTCGTCGATCTCATCGTGGTACGGCAGCGTCTTCATACGAATGAGCTAGAAGGGTATAATATTAATATTGTGAAGGTAGTTGAATGTAGAGGGGGGGTATGGGCTTGGAATTGTTGGTTGGGGTGATAGCGTTGGTTGAAGTGGTCATCCTGAAGACTTGAGTGATAGCAGGAAAGTTTACAATTGAATGC